>BPLR01014200.1:0-82555 GCA_021605095.1 Caerostris extrusa
CGGCAGGAACGTTGAGGCGTTCATCGAATCCCGCTGGATCTACACTGTGAACTTGGCGCAGTTCGTGACCGAACTGAACCTGAATACCATTCAGCTCCTCCCCACTCTCTATCGGTTTCCATCAATTAAAAGCTATGAAATCCGTGCGAAATCCAGCTCATTACAGACTATCTGCATTTTGTATTAGCATGGTACGTACTAGTATATAAAACCTTATTGGTGGACTTACGAAATTTAGCAAGGAGGATGACACACACTTTAATTGAATATTACGAATTAGAAAAGTAAACTTTAATTTAATTCTACAGGAAATAGAAATATTGATGAAAACAAGAATGATTTCCTATTATATGTTTTTGTCTATAAGTAAAACTTTAATATATATATATATATATATATATATATATATATATATATATATATATATATATATATATATATATATATACACTAAACACGATTCATTTTTAAAGAGATAAGGTATTTTTAAAATATTTTAAATGATCTTATTTATCTGACAATATAAAAATTATTTAATTTAAATTGAAAATACTGATAACAGTTTTTCTTTTTTTTTTTTTTATGTTCATAAAATTATTTCATTTTATGAGCAAAGTTGAGAAAAAAAAAATGGCTTTTAATTATATTTAAAAACAACTTCATCAATAATTGTATTAATTCGTCAGAGCAAAAAATAAAAGTAACACTAGTTTTTGTTTGTATTTTACCAATCTCTAATTCAACATTTTTGTTAAGAATAATTTTATTCTATTGTCATTAAATTAAAAACATTCAGTTTAGCTTTAAAATTATCCAATAAAAGGCATTTAGTGGATTGTTTAATAATATGGCCCGAGATGCCACCATCTAAAGGGTATTTGAGTAAGGCTAATAAATATTTTTATACTATTAATTAATATTACATTCATGAAAGAACACTCGTTAATAAATAAAACAAATATTTACCAAAATCTTTTCAACATTTTGTTATAATTTCCTCAAGTTAGTTTTTGAAGTAATCATTCATACATATATACAAAAATTTGAGATTCAAATGTATATGATGAACTGAAGAAAATTTTCATAGATAAAATCTAAAAATTCAAGCTGTATGGGAAAAGGAGAGATATAGATCAAAACACAATCATAAAAACATTAAATCAATTAATATACTTAAATATAATTAACAAAATGTTAGGCACTGCTATTAGAAAACAGTAATGTAGTAAAAGTACAAATTTGGGTTTAAAAAATTTGCACATAATAATATGAAACATTTTTAGCCATTTATTTCCTTTTACCAAGTGTTTATTATATTTAAAAAAAGTTGATGATAAGAATTTATGAGTCACTTTGTTTTTGGCAGAAGTAACTATTGAAATCAAGATTTAAAAAAAAAAATTTCAGTGATAAAAGTTTGTAAAAACTGAGTTACATACAATCATTCTAATAAAACCAACAATCTACATGCAAATCAATAAGGTAAGAATGCATCAATGTTTATTTTTATTAAGCTAATAGTAATAATAAGGGGATAAAAGCAAAATGCTGCAAAAATTTAGAATAAAAAACATAAACACATATTCACACAAAATAAAAGACAATATTTTATTAGATCAAATATATATAAAATAGAAAAAAATTAATATTTCAATTTCTTCATTTTTGATATACAATTGTATTTCATAAAACTACCCTGAAATATGTTGAAGTTTAGTTAAATTAAAAATTAGCATACTATTTATTACTAAAAAACTCATATATAACTATAAAAATAATCACTGTGCATCACTTTCAAATATGATTTTATGTTTATTAATTTTTTTAATATCTTTACTTACATAAAGTATAGGAGTTATTGCGAGGCAGCATACATTTACATATACAGAAAAGCCATTTATTAAACACAATGCACTTAAACATATTTATTTTAACATGGCATTTAATTTTAATTATAACAATAGTAATACATATAAACAAGATTATAATACCATCTACAACTAAAATTTTTGTAATACAAATTGTAAAAATCTCACCCCCTATAATTTTCAGTTTAAAAAAAAAATTGTCATTTTTTAAGGAGTCTGTTTAAGTATTCTTTTACAAATTTACCCATACAATATTTCTGAACACCAAAAGAAGTCAATTATATATCAGGAACATTTTTAATTTATACAGATGCCATACAAATTTTTAATAGATAATATACTAGAAAATTGTGGAAAAGAACTTGTTCAAATAAAAAGCAAAGAATCGTAACTTTCTGCCCATATACTACACAGATTAAAGAAATATTAAAATTTTGTTTTATGGATTATAGGCCAGTGTGCACAATTTATGGCCATTTTTATCAGAAGCTTTTCGTAAAAATTCAGGTCTATAAAGAAGCACCTAAAAGATGCTTTAATGATGAAAAAAATTCAGCAGAATTTTTATGCAAGAAAAATAAATCTTTAAAATCTATAGAAAGAAACATGATAGTTGTGACTATTTCTTGCATGAAAGACAGTCAGACTTCTACATAATTGGACAAAATATGATGCATGTTGCATGGCTTTGGTATTTGTAAGATGAACTAAAATGTGTTGCATGAAATAAAAAAATCATCAAAGTACTACCAGGATGAAGTAAAAAGAGTTGAAGACAGGGGTTAGGCAGACAAGCATACTAGCCATGGCCAAAAAGGGATTTCTGGATTTGAGATCAAGCAATCAATCAAAAGCTCCGGAGGAAATGTTTGAAGAGTGTTGGCATGGTGGTCAGTAGGACCAAGAGAGTTGTGAACAGGTTGAAGATTGTTAAGAAGTCAAGCAGATGTGTCAGAGTGATTTGCAAACATCATTAAGTTTTAAAATTGTTATTGTCTCACATTGTTTTATAAATATCATTGGACAATGTTGTCATTGTTGTTTGTTAAAGGTCACATGCAGATATTCATTCAATAAAAGTGTATGTTAAATTCAAAGTTATTTTGGAAATTCAGTACTCTCATCTCATATTGGTGTATGCTCATAGAGAAATAAGATCTGGAATGAAGTTAAAGATAATTAAAAACACTATGCAGAACACCAAATTAATATGAACAGTGAAACTAATCAAAATTTACATTTCTCTACAAATATGAGGATTAAAAATCAAAGAAAAAAAAAAAATACTGGAAAGGAAAGCCAGGAAAATATATTGTCTCTTCTATGTTAATCATAGTTATTAAATACCTTTCCTCTTACCAGTTTCCACTATTTTAAATTGATAATAAATTTGTTTATCTAATTGTAGATTCAAAAATGTTTTTAAAACTGAAAAATAGTTTTAAGCCATGGATACAAAAACAAAACTTGATTAGTAGATGATATATTAAACAGCTACAAATAGTTCATGGATTATATATCTTTTTATTTTTCAGAGTAGAAAATAACATCTGGGTGATTATACGGCTCTGCAGATGATAGGCAAGAGATTACAACACAATCCAATCATTTGTTACATTAAATTGTTTAAATGTTCATCAACATTTTATAATGCAGAGAACAAAAAATAGTAGTCCTTTTATAATTATATGGCTTCAGCAGTATTATTATATATTGAAATTATTTTCATTAATTAAAGTTATAGCAAAATTTTATACTATTTCTTGAAAATATATGTGCTTTTCTTTACATTAGTTTTATTTATATAACATCTGTTTAAGATTATAAAAAAACAGCAAATAATATATATAGTATTTTATCAGATTCAACATTCTCATAAAATAAATTCAAATTGTGCTAAAATATAAAAATGACAAAAAAATTTTTAATATCTATTTTATGACATTTTTAAGACTTGAAAATTCCTTTGAACATATTTATATAAATCATGAAATTTAGATGTGGATTATGAAAAGACATTTTACTGCCAATAAACAATAAAAAAAATTTGAATTTAAAAACTCAAAAGGAAAGGAAAATTAAATTATAGTTTTCATAATATTTGTACTTTCTTTAACAAAAATTTGTCATGTTCAGGTCATCATAAATTTTATAGCATAACAAAAAGAAAAAACAAAATTAAGAGTATGAAAGTTTTGCATTAAAAAAGATATTTTCAACATGTATGCATACAAATCAGGTTTTTGTTTAAATATTTTATAGCAAAGTTAGCATTGATTATTCCATTCCTCTGAGTGACATGTCATGTGTTCTGTGAGAGCACCTTTTAAAGCAAAGACTTTGCCACAAACTGTGCAGGTAAAAGGGCGCTCTCTCGAGTGAATCACTAACATGTGGGCTTTAAGGCTGCATTTGCGAAGAGAAAGACTTGTCACATGAAGTACATTGAAAAGGGCGCTCCCCAGTATGCGTTACAAGGTGATATTTCATATGGCTAGACTTTTTTGATGAGTAATCACAATACTGACATAGATAACGTTTTCCAGTCTCCCAAATGAATAAATTAGAATCGCCTCTATTTTCTGAAAATTTTTTTTTTTTAAATCAGCATATTGAGTTTACCTTTATATATTTGAATAATAAAAATTACAAAAAGCTAAACAATAATAATAAATTAAAAATCTATACATAAATGAACAGTATCATCTAAATATATTTATATATCTAAAAATGTATTATACTAAATAATATTTAAAAAAAAACTTATAATGCATTCATAAATCAAAAATTTTTTAATTTAACAATAAATACTTTAATCAATAAAATGTATAAAGTAATTAATAATAACACAAACTTTAATTGAAAGTTAAGATTAATTTTTAAACTTAAAATAACATTTATACAGGTTCGAGAAAGAAACATTACTCATAGCAAATGCATACACTGAAAAACAAAAGTAACAGAACAACATATGAAAATTAAATTGAAATATTTTCTGAAAAAAAATAATGCAATATAGATTAATACACATATTAAGTACATTGTGATAAAATAATATAAAATTTTGACAGTTATAAAAAATACTATTAAGGAGGATTATTTTTTTTTTTTTTATGATCAACAGTTTATTTTAACTTAAAAATATAATTCAAAGTTTGCATTTATTTACAGGAAATGAATACATATATTTGAAAATTATAATCTTTTTCAAATTATTTAAAATTCAATTAACACAAGCAAAACAAATAGTTTTTTTCCTCCTACTAACTCAAGAATGAACTTCTATAAATCTGTGAAAAAATATTTATGCACAATATCAAAAGAAAATGAAAATTATAAGTTATGATAAGAAAAATGACCTTTAACAAAAATTTTGTCATGCTTGAAACTTTTCATTGACTAAATTAATTTTTTATAATCTTATAGTTTATTTTCCATCAATGATAAATCAATAACAAATTAAAAATATTAAACTAAAAAGTTTTATTATCAATTAATAATAAATAGGTGAATTAAAAATAATGCTTACTTGATATGTAATTAAATAATCAAATATTTTAAAATTTTATTACTCTTCAAATTATTAGGTGGGCCTACTTAAAAAAAAAAAAAAACCCACTTGTTTTCAAAAATACTTAAAAACGATATAATGTTAAAAAAAAATTGTAACTTGAACTGTGATTTTCAAATAATCTAAGCAAAATAAAACTAACAGTGTATAAATACTATGAAACAAATCAGCAGAAAAGTAATTACTAAAATTGAAAATTGTGATGATTTAAGTCTACAATCAAAAAATTTATTTATTTTTGTTAATTTTCAAGTTGTTTTAAATTAGATTAGTATTATCTAATTTGTTTCCCTCTGCACTTACTACTAGAACAATTGTGTCATGATATTTAAAAAACACTTTTTGAATTAAAAAAAAATTTTATTTCAAGTAAAACTTTTTTTGTATAACAATTCTAAATAAGCTTTTAAATTGAGAGAAGATTTGCTTTAACCCTTTTTAATTTTTTACACTATATTCATTCCAAAAGTTAATATTGGCATAAAATCGTAATTTAGGGGCCCAGGATATGGCAATTTTTTTTTTTTTTTTTTTTTTTTTGCTGTTGTTGCAAAGCTGGTACCCAAACAATTGATTACATCTATTACTGAAATGCAACCTTATGCTAATTGTCTTTGTTTTCGCTGATTGTCCTGAAACAAAATTTTAAGAACTATTTATAAATAAATGTTTATATAAAATAAAAATCCTGAAATAAGCAAGAAAAATCACAATTAAAATGAAAAGTAATAAACTTATGATATCAGAAGTATCAAAAGAAATTTCAAAAGAAGTATGAAAAGAAATTTCGGTATAAAGTAACGACACACAATAATAAACAAAAATACATGCAAGAAAAAAAAAAAAAATAAATTAAATTTATTAAATTTTAAAAATGAAATTTAAACAAAAGTGAACAGAAATCAAAAATGTAAAAATTGTTTCAATAATAAACAAATTAAAAAATTTATACAAAACAACAGTAATGATCCTACAAAAAGATGCTTGATTCTTGATGCAAAAGATAATTAAACAAAAATGTAATCAATATTATAAATAATAAATACTAAATTTTAAACTATCAACATTTTTAAAGAAATGCATACGACTAAAATTACAAATAAAAATGTTGACGGCTATGATTGAGTTCAGAAATGTGAATGATCAATGGAAACAAATGCCTTTAAGAGGATTATTTTTAAAAAACTATGAATACATTTTTATGAAAATAAATTGTTTAACTGAGAAAGAAAAAAATTATTAAATAATACTGAATGCATAAGTGTAATAAATAAATAAATATTAATTATTGATATTGATAAAAGTTAATGAAAAATGGTGCCAAATTTGTTGAAAGCACAAATTTTAATAAAAACGAAAAAAGAGAGAAACATAATGCGTAAATTTAATGCACTACGAACATAATAAATTAAACAATAATAGAATACTAATGAAAAATAGATTCTCTTCTTCCCATTGGTTCCCTTCTTTGAAAAGCATTCCTTTCAAAGTAGAAACAAGGAAACCTCATTTCATGATGAAAAGCATTAAAAAATCCTTGGGTCACCTAAGCTGCCATGTTGTCCATACTTACTGTGATCAAATGCCTTATGTTTCAGTACATACATTTTTATTTGAATACAGTACAGTATATATTTTTATTTGAAATTAACACCAACGACACCTAAGCAAATTTGTAATGCAGAAAAATATACGACCGCAAAATTATTTATTCTTAACCTTTTTTATTAATTAAGAAATTCACATTCATTTAACTGGTGAAGAACCACTATTGAATAAAATTTGTAGATCTCCTGTTTTAACGGGAGAGGGTTGATCTCTTTACCCATACTGAATATTTATACTTACAAGAATAAACTCAAAAATCAATGATGGAAAATCAGAAAATTAAATATCAATACCATTAACTTATGAAATATTTTACATTTGCTTACAAGAAATTATCATTAAACAGAATATGATTTATTAAAGAGTATATTAAAATAACTAATTGAATAAAAAACACTTAGATTTTATTCATGGAAATTATTCAATTAAAAAGAAAAATTGAAAGTTAATAATCTAATAAAATTTTCTTATATTCATTGAAGTTATAAAAAGCATCTCACAAAATGTGAAATTAATGTGATTTATCAAACATTAATATTAATTTTAGAAAAACATTCAGTAATAATTTTGTAAAAAATTCTTGCATTAAAGCCTATAAAAAGAAAAAAAGTACAAAAAAATTATAGTGTATAAATTAGTAATAAACATTTCAAACTATTTGTTCCGGCTGAGAAATTTTGTTAAATAATGTGCATAAATACATCTTTAAACACTTAAATTTTAAAACAAACAAAAATTCTGTGTTTGGTTCATTGTGGTAGAGCAGGAATTTAAAAATGTGAAAAAGTATTTATGATTTTTTATTATTTCTAAAGTTATTTTATTAAAATAGAATAAATTTTATTCAAAATTACACATGTCCTTTAGTTTCTATTATTTTTCTAAATAAAACCCCTATAAAATTACTTTATGAACATTGTGATAGAATTTGAAAATTTGCGAATTTCTGTATACTATTTACATATAGAAATAAACTTATTATAAAATAATACGAAACAATTATCTCATTAATATAATGATGTGCCATCATATTACAAATTGTATTAAACGTCATGAGATTAATTAAACACAATAATGCAGTTTAATAAGCATTACTGTAATTCTCTTATTTGTTTACGAATAATAGTGCCGCAAAGCGAAGAACATGCCAAATTAAAAAAAAAAAATGACAGCAAACATCATTGCCAACACTTAACAATAAAATTTTTCTAATAAAATTTCATTGAATCACGTGATATTTTACTAATGAATTCTTCTTGAATAAACGGATCTTTACAACGGTTTAGTTAGAATAATGAAAGATCCGAAACAAAAATTCGACTACCCATCGCATGTTCTTGATTGTGTTTTTGTATGTGTATATATTACACGGACGTTGTTGTTTCACGCTGCACAATTCCTCTCCCAGAAGCCTCGATATATTACTCATAACTTAGAAATTCTGACAGTTAGAGATTATTTTAGATTAGATTATTCACGCTAAGTGTGTTATTTTTTAATATATATCTGGGGCCCAGTTCAAAATGTTGAAATAATTCCTCTTCCTTTTTTTAATATCAAAATCTTATATTTCAAACTTCATTAATATTTGCTCGAAAGAAAGCTTACCAAATTAACAAAATATTATTACATTATTAAAATTTTTATTCGGGTTATTAAAATCTTTTAATTAAATAAGAGACCAAAATTTTGAAGGCTTTTTTTTTTTTTTTAATGCTGGGGGAATTTTTAATTTAGGTTAGTCACCTCTAGAACAAAAGAAATGTAGCAGATCCAGCCTTATCTACGATGTATCACGGGAAGGGTGCTGCTATGGGTTTTACGTTTTGCAGAAACGATTAACCTGTTCATTTTTCCCATGATTCCTTATTCTTGCCATGAAGTCACGTCACTATGATCTCTCCATGACTTCAGTTTCAATTGGCGCCAAAAAAATAATTAAGCTTGTTCATTTTGTTTTGTGCCTTGATGTGAGTGACATTGCTCCTGTAATTAAGCTACTTTGGATAGACCTTTAATGCCAAAAGTTAGTTCATAAATTGTTCTTTAATGATTATTGTTTTTGTTTATTTAAGAATATAAATGACCTTATACGATAATTAATATGATTTTGCATTTTCTATGATACTTATATAAACACACAAAAAGCATTTTCAAATTTAAGCTTCAAATTAATATTGTACTTACATATTGCCCTCACAATTTTGAAAAAGCAATCCTAGGGCATCTTGAAGGTTTACATCCTCTTTGATCACAACTAATTGACATGCTGTCGTAAGGACTTACAGAATTTATACTGGTAAAAATGAATACATTGCACCCGTATTCTGTCAAAACAATTGGGAACGATCACTCCAATGTATGGGCCCCTTCTCAAATCCAACGAAAGAATGTTCTGATCTTGATCATGGTCATCCTAGGCATAGATACGGGAACTTGTTTTTGCTTCGGATTTCAAATCGAATTCCCTCTGCTCAGAAATTCAGCATTTTACATAAGCAGAAAAATTATTTTTTTAATAATAAAATATGCAATGTTCAGCAACTTGTCATGATTTTTATTTAAGTAATGTAAATATTTGTCATACTAGCTGAATTACCCGGTATTCCCCCTGGTTTGGGCCTGAATGACTTCTACCAAGGAGATTAAATGCGGAAAAAAAAATCAATCTTCCACTAACACTGTAAAAAGAACAGCGGAAAAGAAACAACAGATGTAAAAAAAAAAAAAAAATAATGATAATAATAAAAAATTTAAAAAAATAAATAAATAATAATAATAATAAAAAATTTTAAAAAATTGATTTGCTTCAAACTAGTCTATTAACATTCCTGACGTTAATAAAAACAAACTGTGAAATTTTCGGTGAAATTAATCGAGGAGGAATTCAGCTCTGTTCGCAATTTCAGTTGGTACAAATGGGCAAGTGTCAAGGACATATCATTATGGCGGAGATGCCATCTCATGCATAAGTAGTTCAGCGCCATCTTCTGGTAGAGGCAGTTTTGCGCAAAAACATTAATTATGTTTAATTAGTTGAAGTATACAGCGCCATTTTGTAGCGAGTAGTAGAGCTAGAGAAATGTCTGGAAAAGTTCTACTGCGTGATCGATGGGTGATTCAATTGTCTGACAAAAATCGACGCTTAGAATGGTTCTGTTTGGCCCTGGATGAGTCTACAGATGTTTTAGGTAATTTACTATGCACTAAATAAAGTGTTTGGTTAAAAATTATAGTTTAAAAAACTAAAAAACACGCTTACTGACGAGAAAATGAATGCCACTGTTCTAAAAGCGTGGGCTGCTCGATATCAATCGTTATAATTTTTCGCTAGTTTCATTCCGAAATGCAGAGATAGTTTAAAAATATCATACAAAGCACCCCACGCTTTTAGAACAGGGATATTCATTTTCTCGTCAGTAATTTTATTCTTATGTTAACAATTATTTTTTACTTTTTAGTTTGATTACCTCTAAAAGCGTGTTTTTTTAAACTATAATTTATTTTTTACTTTTTAGTTTGATTAACTATAAAAGCGTGTTTTTTTAAACTATAATATTTAAATGAGGTCCCGGTACGGAGGACTGGAACTATAGTTCTTACAATAATTTAATTGTGAGTAAAACAAAGGCTAAATGAGAATACGTCGAGCCAGCCAGGATTCGAACAGGGAATCTCCTGATCCGTAGTCAGGCGCGTTATCCATTGTAGGTTTGAATGTCTTAGGTACTTTCATTCTACATAAAATCACTCATCCTGGCGATCCTAATCATGATGAGATAATAAACTTATCAAAATATTTTAGTGTCGTCGGTCCTTGATAAATCTACAACGTTTAAATTAAAACTGATCGCTTAAAGTAGGGCAAAATCAAGCCCAAAGAGTCGGTTACAAACAAACAAACATACAGGTGAAACTAATAAAAGCGTATTAAAAATCGACGCTTAGAATGATTCTGTTTGGCCTTGTATGAGCCTGCATATGTTTTAGATATTTTACTCTGCACTAAACAAAGTATTTGGTTAAAAAACAATTCAGAAGAGTTAAAAAAGTAATTTTAATTTCAAAAACAACAACTTTTTTCGCATTTTTTTTTTAATCAAAACAAGCACAATAAATATGTATAAAGTATTTAACATTTTATCAACAACTTTTAATTACAATTTATAAATACAAACCAAAACGATACCTCTTCATATAACAGGCGTGTTTAACGAGACACTGTAATGCATTCTTTTACAGTAACCTCTCGTTATATATGGCATATTGGGGTTCAATGCAACCAGGAAATCTGGATTTAATTATTGGTTAATAGTAATAACGGAATTTTTTTTTTTTTTTTTTTTTTAAATGAGAAATTTGAAAGAAAGATAGCTTTAACTAACACATTTACAAACAAAAAATTTCTGTTTCACAAAAAATAAATTTGAAAAACTGTTCCTTTTTAACACCTTGTTATTAATATTATTTTTCCCATTTTTAATTTTTTTTTTTCGCTTTAATCATAGTCACAACGGTCATTTTGATTCAATTTTAGTTCATGGTATTATTTGCTCTTTTTTTTTTTCAAAAATGGCTTATTGCATTTATATAATATAATAAAGACTTCATACAATGTTATTTTAATTTTTTTTTTTTTTTACATTGATGGTAGGGGTCGTTGAAACTTAAAAATTTGATAGGGGATTTCTAGCATTGTTAAATTTGAATAGAAGTCGCGAACCACATAAAGTTTAAAAACCATTGTCTTTCAGGATTGCCAATGCATGGCATAGAATCGAATATCTCTTAAATATTCTATAAGCAATCAAAGAATCCCTAATTGTATATTTTAACTTTAAAAAGTACACTGAAAGTTAGTTAAGACATTTTATTTTTATCAGGTACCCTGTGCATAAAAATTTTTGTACTTGATCCTAGACATTTCATCTTTTAACCTATTTTGAGCGTGAAAATCTTAACATAAACGATTGCACTTAAAGAGCAGCCCAGAACTAAACGCAAAATTACCCGGCGACGCAAAAAAATTGGTTCTTTCAATCAGTTGCCAGGGTAGATGAAAAGGAGAGGTTCAAAACAGACGGTTTGCATTTTCCTACACTGTAAAATCCCTCCCTTTAGTGTGTTCGCCGATATCGTTATCTAGCTACGATATTTTAAGTATTATAAAGAAGTTTTCTTACAGAAATCTAATTGTTGTTGTTTTACGTGAATAAAAAACAAAACAGGAGCAATAATTTCCTTGTTATAATCTTTAACAAAAATTGTATTTGCATATTTTGATGAAATGTTAAAATCATTATGATGTGGTGCTAAAATCAGAACATTTGATTAGTAGTACAATACGTTGTAATCGCAATAATCCATGTTCGAATCCTATTCAAGGTTTCTTGGTACTTCTGTTTTTCCAAGGTTTTGGGAGGAAATCGTTACAATGCATTATTTTAGTATTAAAAATAAAATATTTTTAAGTACAATGTAAATGTATGTACAAATGTAATTTACTAACTTTTTTAAGGTAAAATAAATCTGAGAATGTATTTAATGTGTGTGAATTAGTAAAAATTTACTTTTTATACTTTTCTTGGTTATATTTGCTGCAAATAAAAATATAAATCAACGGAATATTATAGCATACAAAGGAAAGTAATCCCTAAGCCATACCCTGAAGATGAATGCTGTGACTTTTTCAATTGCAGCAACTTGCACCAAAAAAAAAAAAATTTGAACTCAGATTCTATAGGGAAAGAAAAATTCAAATTAATCCCTGAGCCATACCCTGAAGATGAATGCTGTGACTTTTTCAATTGCAGCAACTTGCACCAAAAAAAAAAAAAAAATTTGAACTCAGATTCTATAGGGAAAAGAAAAATGCAAACAGGTCGTCTTGAGCCTCTCCTACATGAAAGACCTGAAGTCAGTTTTGTGTCCAACATCAAAGGATTTATGACCTACCTGATAACAACTGATCGTTTATTAACAGTAAGAGATTTTTTTTTCTTCTAATGCAGCTGGCAAATAGACCGTGATCTTTCGCCATAAGGGCTGCACCGATGTTACTCACTTTGCATTACCCAGGGGGAGCGTGTAACATGATGGTAAGCCACGGACGCGGAGTAACAATGCCCCCGTAGCGCTCTACGATCCTATTAGGACCGGGACCTACGGCTTAAAGTGGATTCCGAACCACTACAACACCCATGGGCAAAGCCGGGATTTGAACCCGGTACCTGTGGTACCGAAAGCCAGAGCGCTAGCCATTCGGCCATCAGGCCCCTCAACAGTAAGAGATAAACAGGTTTGTTTTTACCAAGTTCAAACTGCAATGCGCAGAAACAGGGCAACACACATTCAAAATGCAACGAGAGGTTACTGTGCAAAAGAAAACCTTATTCTGACTGCGTACTTCATTCGACTTCCGCGTCGTGGGTGGTCATGTGCACCCTCAGATGCACCTTCTGAGAGAAGGCCTTCCCGCACGACAGACACTTGTAAGGACGCGTGCCGCTATGCGTCAGCATGTGCGTCTTGAGAGAGCTCTTCTGGGTGAAGGCCCTGCCGCACAGGCTACAGTGGAAAGGACGTTCCCCAGTGTGTATGAGAACGTGACTCTTCAGGTGACTGGACTGGGATGAAGAGTAGTTGCAGTATGGACAGGGATGGCGCTTGGTGTTCTTCACCCCATAGGAAGTAAGATCTGCAAGGAAAACGAATGAGGTCAACACCTCTTTTTTCAGTACAGAGCTCATAAGAAGGATCATTATTATAATAAATAAAAAATTAAAAACGAAACGAGGTGTTGGAAAGTGGTTTTCGGTAAAATAAATAAATAAAAGAATTGTTGTTAGCAATTTCCCTTTTTTTTTTTTTTTTATGTCTGGTGCAGGAAAGCCTACAGCAGGTCCAAGAGACCCCGTCGCAGGCGAGTGCTCTATGGCTAAGGGTAATATGCAAGTTCACTTTAGTGAGGAACCACGAGGGCTGAAGACCTCAAGACAACGCTCTACGATCCTATCAGACTGGGACCTATTGTTTAAAGTGGATTCCGAACCACTACAAACATCCATGGCCCCGCCGGGACAGAAACCCCGAAACCTGTGGCACCGAGCGTTAGACACTCTGCCATTCGGACCCTATAAACAAGAGTTTTTCATTGTAACTTCACATGGACTCCTTTGGTGACAAATGAAGGAACGCCCAACTTAAAAACGAATTCGCGGGTTTTTTTTTTTTTTTTTTTTTTTTTTCCCCTTTTCTTTTCCGTGTAATAATTTTTTACATTTATTTTCTATACATTTTAATGGCCTTATTTTATGGTTTTTAAAAATAGTTATTTAACTGCATTTTATTTGGATGTTTCAATATTAATTCAGATATAAAGCCTTTTGGATTTTTTTTTAAATTTAATTTCATTTTTATATATGAAATTAAAGTACTATTTATTTATATAAATTTAGTGCTATTTATTTATATAAATAGCACTCCGAAATGTCCGTTGCACTTTAAAAGCAGATATATCAAAAAGAACATTTGATATACAAAGTCTTTTGCATAACATTATAAAATGAAATCCAATGGACGATCTAAAAGACCAATGTGATAAAGAAGTAAGAAGACCGATCTAGAAGATCACTTAATCATTACTTGATTCACGGCAAAACATACACAGTTTGATACACATACAAACGAAAATCTTTCAATTATTTATTTTTTTTTTTTACCGCAAACCCCATTTCAATCCATCATTTAGATTTGTGATGTTAATTTTTTATGAAAACAAAGATCTTTCTCTGAAACATTGAATATCTGAGATGCATTTTGAAAATTAAAACAAATTATTCAATTATTATTACTATTTTTTTTTTTTTTTTCTTTTGACCAAAAATTTTTTTGCCATGATAAATAAAAAATTTCTTACAAAAGTATCTCAATACATAGTAAGTATACACATATAGTTTACTGTAAATGAAAATCAATCCTTCCTTTATTACAACCAAACAATGATAGGACTCCTCTTAAAATTTAATAGATAATTCAAAATATATTTTATCAAGATAAATCAATATAGATAAAACAATTTCAAAATAAATATGATATACTATATCTAAGATTAAAAAATCAATACTTTTATTATATATAAATATAACAAATTAAATTAAATTCTTATAAAAAATAACCAAAAATCTTAAAATAAACTGAAGTATACAATAAAGAATTTGCCCCATTTTATTCAACACTCAATTATTTTTCATTTATTATAAAAAATCATCCTTATACATGTAAGCTAAAAATCAAAAATAATTTCAAATTATTATGTAAATAAGCAATTAAACACAAAGCTGACAGTAATCCAATAGATTCAGCGAACAAATTTGAGGCTTTCTTGCAGATGATTAAATTCATTAATAAATTTTTCATTATTTCTATAAGCGATGAAATTAATTAAATTTCATAAAAATTATATATTCACTGCATAGCATAACATTTTTCATTTGTATTTTTATAATCATATATTCATTTCTATGTCTGTACACAAATAAGTCTTTGAAAGCTAGATGATCTATAATAAAAATTAAAAAAAAAGTCTTTTAACAATTACATAAATTACTTTAAAAATTAAAATTCAGGTCTATTCGTTATCAGTACTTACATCCAAGAATATTTAGTTATATAACTTACAGATACAAATATTATAACAACATAGTATTAAATAATAAAAAAAAAACTGTTTTGAAAATAAAATATTGTATAAAGTTTGCCATTATTATTATTATTATTATTTTGTACAGTCTTTTTTGTTTTTCTATACTATAAAAAAAAAAAAAAAAACTATTTATTTTTTTTATAACTATCTTAAAAAATAAAGGAACAATAACATAAAATTAAATAAGAAAAATATTTTTAAGCAAGAAAAATCTTTTGATTAGCATATAATGAGGATATGAAAAATATTCTATTAGTAAGAACTACCTTATCATTTTCATATAAATAATTTAGATAGGAATTTTTTTGTATTTTTCAATGTCATGTTTAAAAAAAATTAAAAAACGATGCAATTGACACAATTTCAAAGTTTTTAAACAAAGACTATAATAAATTTATCAAGTATATAAATATCATCTCTGAATTAACACAAAAAATTGTATTGCAAATAGTAATTAAAAAATAATAATTTTAGTACAATACTGTACACAGACAGTAATCTTCAAGATATCAAATATAAAGTGAGCTGAAAAATAATAAAATTAGACAAAAGATAAATAATAATGTAACAAATTAACCAGATACCCCATATAGAGACTTGAAAAAGAGAAAGATTCGTAACTAGGTTATGTTGGAAGTACGGAAGCACAAATAAAAACCAACTAATAAATAAATCAAAAATAGCCACCAGCAAGCATACCCTCTCAAAAATTTGTTATGGATTTTATAAATTGGTTTGTTATGTTTGTTAACATGTTTTATGTTGAAAGGCAAGAATCAAAATTAAAATAAAATAATTTTAATTGCAAGATAAAGCAAGAAATTTGAGTTATTTTAAAAATATTGTTTATTACATAAGATATCGATAGAATGTTAAAAAAGAAAATTTATATTAATGCTTATATTAATATTTAAACATCCTGCTTTATTTCAATCTTTATCTGACTGGAATACTATATTTACAATAATTTAAATATAAATTATCTGAGAGAGAAAAGTGATTCTCATTAATTAAAAATGACGAAATTTTAAAAAATATATTGCATGTTTCTTCGGGAAAATAAAGTTCACAATTTTTTTCCATTGTACTTAAAAAAGGATTATTTAATTAAATATAAGATACATAATATCAGTTGCATTGTCATATATATTAAGTAAAAACCATTATTGAAAACAACTAAATTTTTAAGCCATTTTTAATTTTGCTTTTTTTTTTCTCAACCACTTTTTCCAACATGAAGTATATGTTTCTTTAGGTAGGATATAACAAGGGTAAAATTTGGTACAGTGATACAGATGTTCTGTGTACTGCTTCAAAAGACTTTTCAAGGTACTTTGACAAAAAGCTTTGCTACAAGAACACTGGAATGGGTGTTTCAATTATAAAAAATGCATAAAGATCATTGATACCACCTACTAGGAAATCTTCTCCGGTTTTTGGAAGGAAAAAAAAAAAAAAAAAAAATTTTAAGTTTCAGAATATATTATTCATACATGCTTTTAATTATAATGAAATTAAACATATGCTGAAAGCAATTTAATCTATAATAATCATATAGAATACTTGAAGATAATAAGAATATTCATGATCATAAATAAATATTTTAAAACAATAGTAAACAATTATCTTGGTATACATCATACTTCAATTAAAAATATCATTCTCTAATTACACTGGTCTGTATGATATAACAACTAATGCTGATTTCTAAATAAATAGTTTAAACTACAGATGATTTAAATGCCATCGAATAGAGTTCTGTTGTTTTAAATATTTATATTATTTTAATACTTCTGTAAGGGTATTTGAAATTTATGTTAATACAATGGAAAAGCAAATGTAAAGCAATAAATACTCTTGTGCTAATCCAAAGGTTTGGAGCCATTATGATGATTCTCAAAACAATTATGATGATTATTGTTTTCTGCCTAAAAAGTGGTTATAGTACAAAAAAATTTAAAGGATCCGTGTTTCACTATTTCCCAAGAAAAATTTTATTGAAATTTATTGGCTAGAGAAAAAGTAATTTATTCAGAATATGAATCGTACATAGAAGCATTTAATAACCTATAATATCATTTAATCAACACAAATGAAATTACTTAATATAAGATTTAAATGACTTTCGATTTCAAAATTATCATTCTTACAGTTCTGACAAACTGAATATATAATATATGAATATTATAATTCACAAATGTTTATGAGGAGATACTTGGAATAAAAATAAGTTATCATTTAAATTGAAAAACATTAAAAGCAGTTCAAGGGGTTGGTTCAAAAATCATTCTAATCATCTCAGATTAAATCAGGAGTAATGAATCTGAATTAATATTTGTGAAAACCGTAGACAAAGATGATAATGGCTTTAAATATATTTATAGGAAACTTCTTTCTGTAACTAACGCCAAATAATGAAGTAATCTTTATTAGATCTCAGATTCAAAATCTGATGCTAAAACAGTTTGAAGCTACAGGAAACATTTAAATGAAAAAGTAATTTACAATAAGCAAAAATTACAAAACAACTAAGGATATGCTATAAAATTTTAAATTGCTTGTTTGCAATTGCAGTTTTTGCCTAAAAGAAACTTATAAAAATGGAATAGATTCCATCAACATATAAGAGAGAGAAATGAAATATCAAGGCAAGTTGCTGCAGATATTAACTTTCCAGATATGAATTATTACAACCGACAATATTAAAAAAAGAACTTTCAGTAATAAAGAAAGTTCAAATGGATGTATATAAAATTTCAGGCATATTAAATAGCAACTTTTAAATTTCCTCCTAAATTTCATATTTATGTAATAATTGTATTGTCTGCATACTCATAACATGTTTGTCAATACATATACACAAAATCTTAAAAACATATAAATTTTTACAGATAGTACTTAATTTTATAAATAACACAAATTATACACAATATTTCAAATATATGCAAAATTAAAAGTAATAAGCTATGAAAACTCATTCACAAGTTTTAAACATTGTGTAAAATTTTTAAAAATGCAAGCCAGTATCATTAAATGCTAAAAAATTTTTTTGACTTCTAAGCAGTTCTAAAAATTATTTTTTGTTTGATAACTTTAAAATTTAACAAATTTAGTATTTATTGAAATTTCAAAATTTGAATAAAAATTTCAAGAAAAATTAAACAAAAAGAGATTAGTGTGTATGATAATCTAGTAAAATATTAAAATAATTAATGGTTTCTCTATCCCAATAGCAATTATTTTTGATTGAAATAAATATATGGTGGTTTTAAATGTCTCACTATTTTATAGGATGATAAAGAACCAGAAATATTTACAAAAGAGACAATAATGCAAAAGAATTAGACATTTTCACTCCAAATGTTAGAAATGTTTCTTAACCTGAAAGAATAAAGTAAAATTTTTTTTTTAAATCTGCACATTTAATACAATAAAAGAAAATTATTCTAAGACACAGTGTTTCACACATTATTAATTGAAAAGTTCAGATAGCATGCCTACATTCAAGTAAATCCAATATTTTTCAGACAAAGTATTCTTGGTTATTTATTTTGTAAAGAATTATCACAAAAATTAATACCAAAAGCAAAGCTAAAACGTTGTGGTCAAATGGTACAGATGAATCTCTAGGTTGTAGACAAAAACTCTCACGTGTATTCCTTGTGTTGTCACAAACGAATAGGTAAGGGTTTGTGATGACCAAAAAGATGGGTAAAATACCTTTCAGAAACTGCAAATCTTGTCAACTGTTCTTGATATGCAGTCATTAGTATACAACAAAGCTGATTACAAACAGACAAAATATACATTCAATGCTGTAAATTATTGATGGTACAGATGAACAGAGGACTAGTCAAGTTATTTATGTAAATAGATTTATTATGGTAGTCGCCATTTCAAATGAATTGAACAGTGGTGATGAAACAAATATGTTGGAACACACAGTTTAACATAGTCTATTGTGAAAGTGACTCGAGATTTCTCGAATTATCTATCATCTATGTATTGGAAATTTATACTAAGTGTAGATCAAGGCTAGAGAGTTATCTAGACAAAATAATAAAACTCAATTATTTTTGAGAAAATAGAGTTTAAAATTTTAAACACTTTTATGTTGTTAAACTATGACACTACACTAACGATATTGTGGCATAGTAGTTATAAGCATGTGCTATATTTTTACATATTTATTTTCATTTAATTTATGTTATACATTATATTCTCAATATAATACCACAAAATTCATAAGCATATTTTGCTAGAAAAATATGCATTTTTATTTTGTGAAAAGTGAACTTTTTTTTAAAAATATATATTTTTTTTTAAATTCATCAAATGTTGATTTTTCTAAATACAGACATTTTTTAAAAAATTATGTGTGCTGCACATCAACTAAAAAAAAAAGGAAATAAGCTTTATATTCAACCAATTAGTTATTAAATTAAGATCAATAAATGTATATGTGCATGTATATTCATATCTATGTATGAGCATGTGCATGTTCCTGTGTATATGCATGTGAATAAATGTGCATACATCTTCCTGTGTGTACATATGTGCATGCACTCGCATGTGTGTGTACTCACTCATGTGCGCACGCACGCGCACACACAAATTATATAGGTAAAATGTAAAAATAGACTTCCAATTTCTAATCCATATCATTATAAATTAACTGTTTTTTAAATATACACTACTGGCCATTAAAATTGCTACACCAAGAAGGCGACATGTTACAGGCGTGAAATTTAAACGACAGGAAGAAGGTGCTGTGATATGCAAATGATTAGCTTTACAACGCATTCAGACAAAAGCAGCGCCGGTAGCGACACCTACAATGTGTCACCTGCAAACCATGGCCGCTGTTACCCTTGACGCACAATTCAGACAGGAGCGTTTTCAATGGTGTGATCAACGATGAATCTGGGCGCACGAATGGCAGGACATCATTTTTCCAGATGAATCCAGGTTCTGTTTACAGCATCAAGATGGTCGCATCCGTGTTTGGCGGCATCGTGATGAACGCACATTAGAAGCGTGCATTCGTCATTGTCATACTGGCCCATCATCTGGTGTGATGGTATGGGGTACTATTGGATACACGTCATGGTCACCTCTTGTTCGCATTGACGACACTTTGAACAGTGCATGTTACATTTCTGGTGTGTTAGGACCCGTGGCTCTACCCTTTATTCGGGCCCTGAGAAACCCTACGTTTCAGCAGGATAATGCACGACCGCATGTTGCCGATATTGTACGGACCTTCTTTGATATGGAAAAGGTTCGGCTGTCGCCCTGGCCTGCACGTTCACCAGATCTCTCGCCAATAGAAAACGTCTGGTCTATGGTTGCCGAGCGACTGGCTCGTCACCATACGCCAGTCACTACGATTGATGAGCTGTGACATCGTATTAAAGTTGCATGGGTATCTCTGTACATGCCATCCAATCTCTGTTTCACTCAATGCCCAGGCGTAAAAGTGCTGTTATTATTGCCAGAGGTGGTTGTTCTGGGTACTGATTTCTCAGGATCTATGCACCCAAATTTCTTGGAAATTTAATCAATTGTTATTTCCAGTATAATATATTTCTTCAATAAATATCATTTTGTTATCTGTATTTCTTCCTGGTGTAGCAATTTTAATGGCCAGTAGTGTAAATTAAATGCTACTTATGAAAATCAATATCAATTTTTAAAATTATGGCCATAGAAAATTTAATAAAGCAAATCAATATTTCCCAGTTATGTATCAAAATCAGTTAAGTAATTAAAAAAGTAATTAAATGTAATGATTATAGTTTCAAAGTCATCAAATTCTACGCCTACATGAAAAAGTTTTTTAGGCGTAGATTAATGCATGGACCCTTCTGACAGAATGAATGACATTCTCTAAAATCAGTTAATATACATGTCTTGTGGAAACTTTTTCCCAGAAATTTGTTTGTCAAAAGATGGCCTTTTCCAGTGTCTTTCCAAGCATGAGATTCCACCTGACTCGTTTATTACAAAAGGATATTTACAAAACACACGAAAACACTTGAAATTCCAATGAGAATCGATTCTAGCACCTGGAAAAAATGAAAAATTGCTCAGCATTATTTTAATTCACTTATAAAAATGTTTAGATGCACAATGAAATGCAAGAAATTAATTTTAAGAGATAAATGTTCATAAGGAATTGTATTGTTATCAATAAATGTTAGCACTTATAGATTACACTAAAGTACAAGAAAATTTCTAATCAGATAAAATTATTTATCACCAAAATAAGTCAAGATATAGATAACAAATACTAACAAACATTAAAAAAAAAAAGCCCAAGGGACAGCATGAATTTATCTACAGTTACTACGGTGTCCAAAAGTAAGACCAATTTTCAATTTAAAACTCTCGGGGCTTATGGAATTTCAATTTTCCTTCGTAGGTTGCTGGCACTGTCCTTGACATCTGTGTGAAATTTCAAGTCAAAATATTGCGTGTTTGAGTTACGATTGGCTTTGTGAGACGCTAAAACTGATTCCGGCGATTTTTGAAATGTCTGAATACATTGAGTAAGGAACTTGCATTAAATTTTGTTAGCGGAAACGTATAGAATGTTGCATAAGGCACTCGGTGAGCATTCCTATATCGGAAAGAAGTTTTTACAAGTGGTATAAACAGTTCAAAGAAGGCAGAGAACGCGTTGAAGACGAAGATCCCTCTGGTCGACCCTCCACCTCAATCGACGAAGCTCACGTAACAAAAATGAAAGATTTGGTGATTGCAAACAGTCGACGTACAATTAGAAAACTTGCTGCTGATGTTGGAATTTCAAAAACATCTGTCAATTCCATTTTGGGCCTCAAACGCGTCAAATCTCGATGGTTACCGAAAACATTGAATGCAACAGCTCACACTGCATTGATTATTTGTGACTTTTTCGCCAAAAATGAAACCCATATCCTTCCACAACCACCGCATTCACACCGTTCGAATTCTAGCTATTCCTTAAACTCAAAAGACCACTCCGGGGACACCGTTTTGAGTCGATTGAAGAGATTCAACGGGAATCGCAGCGCGTTTTGAAGGCAATCCCTGCCGATGGCCTTTTAGCATACATTGAGGATTGGAAAAAAGTTGGCATAAGTGCCTTGTGTCCGGAGGGGATTACTTTGAAGGCGATGAAATAAATTTGTAAGAATAAATAAAGAGTTTTTGAAAAAAAAAAAAAAAAATAATTGGTCTTACATTTTGGAACAGTAGTATGTGCGAAATATATTAAAATGGTAATTTTATTTATACCCAAAAAATAATAATTAAAAATCGGCATTACGACTTTCATTTTAGATGACAAGATGATAAAAGTAAACTTAAATTATTCAAATTGATTTAATTTAAATGGGCAATTATTCAATATTCATTCAAATTAAGTAAAAATATGATAATAAAATCTTAACGGACCTCAAAAAAGGGCATGAAATTAATATAATCCTTCAAAACCGTTAAAAGTAACTCCGTTTTTTTGTACAAACGGCATCGAAGATTAAATTAAAATTCAAATGCTGGCGAGCGGTGAAGTTCATTATATTATTTAGCATTTCCCCACAGACACTTAACCGTCTGGGTATGACCATTCAGCAAAATCCTAGTTTAAACTCCTTAACTGAGCTTTTGTAGAAGCACACACCTGTCACGTGACGAGCACGTTGACTTCAAATTGGCAAACCCTATGCCTGCCTATTTTATGATTCGGAAATTTAACAAACGTTTCTCCATAATCTCACAAAACCATAAACCACTCCAGTATAAATCTCCGTAAACCCGTGGCCAGTATTGTTGTCTAGAACAGGGGTCTCCAATCCGGCCCGCCAGTGTCATCCATCCGCCCCGCGGCAGCCAATAGCTTATTGTTGCTGTAATAAGTTGGATAAAAAAATACAGAATGATAATAACTCGGTTTTATTTACTTGCTAGGTAAAGCTTAATGACAAGCATAATACGCAGAAAATTTAACTTAAGCATAACAACTAACTGGAAATTATAGATATGGCAGAAAAATTAAAATGGTTTTGGCCCTTGGTATTTGCTGGAGTAAACAGTATGGCCCTAAGGCTGAAAAGTTTGGAGACCCCTGGTCTAGAACAATTTTATTTCTCGTTCGGATTTTAATTTTTGGTAGAGAGAGCAAAACGTGACTGCATACTTTACACATATAACAGTTCACAGTGGTGATGCAATTAATTTTCAACTGCAGTATCCTCTCTTGCAGAAATGCCATTGGTAGTTTGGTTTGCCAATCTAACGTCATTTTGTGCACACTTTAGGCTAGTTAGACCCGAGACCTACAATTTAACGTGGGTTCCGAACCACTCACAAACATCCAAAGTCTCTGGTACCAAAGACCAGAGCGCTAAATTGGCCATCAGGCCGCTGAAATGCCATTGGAGCCAAAAATCCATAAACTTCTTTCAAACAAGGACAAAATATAATATAAAAATGAATAATCTATAAATAAATTTCACAATGTTTGTGTGCGTGTAAGCCTATGCATGGCATCCAAATTTCAATCTTGGCAGGGATACTTCTAATAAAAGCCTACAAAAGCTAAAGATCAACTGACAGAAAGAAATTTAAAAAAAAATCGAAATTTCGATGAATATTCCTTACAAAAATTGAACTAATTGGATCAAATTCATGAAAAGACGACTTTTCACGATTGGCAAATTTTTCATGGTTGACGTTATTTTTTATGCTTTTGCATTGTCCGAGTTTCTCCTGACCGGAATTCTCCATCACCCCGTTTACGGATGTTCGAAATTTGATAGCCAAATGGGTGCCTAGCCTCTCCCAGCATGAGGTTAGGTGAAAGAGCTCATACAATGTCATACTGATTTTTATTGTTAAATTTGACAATGCCACCTAAGAAAAGAAAACTATTCAATCAGTGCAGAATTGACTCTAAACAAAGAGTTAGTTAAACGAAGATCTACAGAAACGTGGAGATATCACAAAAATCGTAATGAATCTAATAGGTCGAGAATGGCTAATGATAAACATAAAGAAAGTGAAGATGATGGATTGAAAAGACATTAATATAAATAAAAGAGTTAATAAGTTTTACTTTCTGAAGCCATGTAACACCGAAATATATGTGCTAGTACTTAAATAAACTTTATTTATTTCAAAACAATTAAACACATTTTAATGATTCCATTACAATTCAGCAACCTTTAAAAATTTTGTCATATATATATAGCCATATGATTCTTAAGCCATAAATGTGATATAAAAAATCGCTCACACTTTCATTCCTCTAATCACAATAAAACCGTTGCAATCACTGCTTTCAGAAACAAAGGGATTCGATTGGATTTAGAAAATGACATTCACATCGATAGTCCCATTGCCTGATGGGAATATTAAAATTTTCTCCTTTGTGACATGTAAATATTACAAATATTTGTAACATATATATGCATGTGCAAAAGTATGAAGTAAAAAAAAATATCAGAATTTTTCCACTAATAGACGAGATATTATTCCATTAGTTTCTTTGTTAGTTCATAGATGGCACCACTATATGAAAACATTCTTAGATGCACGTCTTATGAGAAATTCATTGGAATAATATAAATAATTGAAATATGTCGAATAGTCTATCACTAAAATTCAATTAAAACGAATGTCCTAATATAACCCAAAAAATTAAAAATAAATATTGTCATGATTTTAAAATAATGAAACATTTAAACTTCTATTGGGGAAAAAAAAGGTTTTTTATATATCCCCCTTTTAACAACAAAACACTGCATCGAATTTACTTTTCCGGGGGCAATAATATACAAAACATCTTCTTACAGTTGGTTTCCCTTATCAGAGGAATTGCTGTAATAATTTCACAAATATTAAGACCCAAACAAAATTAAATTTATTGATGTAAATTATGTGTATAAAAATCAAGCCAATACCATTTTTTCCCCTATTACAAAAAAAAACAAAACATCTAATATGTATGAACAGAAAAGTTCATAATGTAATATATTAGACTTTATTTCAATATTGAATATAAGCAAGTATAGCAAAATAAGTAGATCTTTAAAATCAAAAGGTCAAAAATATGTTTATCTTCTATCTTTCTCTCTCTGTATACATATAAAGTGCCAAAACATAACATAAATTAGATAATTAAACAGTCGAATCATCAGCTGTTATATCAGGTCTAGACAATAAAATTGCTACAAAATTTAACAATTTTGATTTAAAAGAATTAAAAAATATTCAATCAAAAAACTTTCATCAATTAATCAAGTATCAACCTTATATATTTGCATATACATACACAACAGAACTTTTCAAGAATCAAATAATATCTAACAGATTAATTCCATTCATCAAATTTTTTTTAATTTTTCATACCATGTTTTAAATTTTAAAAAATTATTTCAATTTTTAAGCATCAATAATAAGAATGATTAATGCATCAAATTTATGAGGCCAGGTCTGTAAGGTGTTTAACAGAGTGCTAGGATTAATGTTGGCAAGAAAAGCTGAACAGAAAAGTTCTTGTGTGGTATGGAAATAATAAAAATTCAAAACAAAATATCTTTTCATTAGGAGGAAAGTGTGACTACATCTAAGAGAACCTGTGGAAGAATTAATTTCAAATTTTAATGGTAATGTTGTTCAACGTATAATGTTGGTATACCAAGTTCTCCATGGTGCAACACGGTCAAATGTACAACTTTATTTCCCTCACATATAATTTTGAAGTGTGTAAAAAGTGTATTTAAAAGTGACCACTATTTGGAAACACAAACTACGATTTGTATATTGCAATTTATATATTGTAATACAATTAGTATTTATATATTTGTAAATAATTACAATTTGTATATTCTTCATTCATTATAATTCACATGTTCCATGTGACATGGGTGTTTCCTGCCAACATGTGAATTCAAAAACATAATAATTTTTAAGAATTACTGCTTTTACTTTAGTACATCAATTTAAATGTAACACTTGATAACAATTAATTAATGAGAATTTAATGTTAAAAATTACCTAAATAACTTATGTAAGTGTTAAAAATTATCAAATTATTTTGTAATTAAAAATTCACTGTAAATAATTACAAAAGTTTCTTTTTCCTGTCAGTGATTATTGCTCTGCTTTTTCCTTAATATTTGAGTATTCGTAAATGGTTATTTAGCTTTACAACAGTTTTCTCAAATGAGTTTTCATTTAAACAGTAGTTTTAAAACTCTATTTATATTTATTTATATATTGCTGTGAGGAGTAGCCAAAATACACAGAAAATCTACAGTACTTCACTAAGACAATAGATGCAGTTATTCTGTATGCTATTTTTTATATTTTTGTGGAAAGATTTTTTTAGGGGAGAAACATGTGCCAAATCTAGTACACCAACTTCTGCTTATTAAAAAAATTGTAAAACTTAACTAATGACTACTTGCAACAGATTATTCATATATCATATTTAAAATCGTAATAGAATATCGTATTCATTATATCACAAATTAAAAACAATAAAAATGAATCCATCTTCTTAGAATATTTTTATAAATTGATACAAATATTGAAAGCTCAGTTAAACAAATAGAAAATTTGTATATTACTTTATTTATAATAATTATAGAGCTTGGTAAAGAAAATGTTAGAAAATAAGCAAAAAAAAAAAAAGAGTGAATTCTTTATGTTAATTTTCATTTTATAAAAAATGTAAAAAAAAATTATTATTTTTTTTTTACACGTTTATCCATATTATTTTTTATTGTTGCAGACATCATAAGATCATAAATAAATAGGTTAATAATTCGAAACGAAATTCTAAAAATTACTTACCAGACAGCAAAACCATCAACAGAGTTTTGTTTGATAATTTATAACGCCAAGCAATATGGCCGTGTAAACAAATAAAAATGGCCGCCGTTGTCATAGTTTCAGAAGTAGCGTACCGTACTTAACCACATTAAAGTTGAAATCATTGTATTTAATTTATTTGTTTTTAATTTAAAAAAAAAAAAATGCTTTTAATATTTTTTTTTTTTTATTATCAATTAACTTAAAAATATATATATTTTTTTCATGTTTTTATTGATAAAAGACAACATGCAAAATTGTGAACTTTTCAATCATGATTTGCGGATAAAGTCAAATTTATTAAGACAATTAAATCGGGTGAATTGATTTTACGATTACCATATTTGCTCCCAGTCAATGGTTTCGCTATTTTTTGACAAGTAGAGTGTGACTCTCCCCTAATCCTTCCCCTACAGGGATGAGAAGTGGACTACTTTCATCTACAGAATGAGAAATTGATGAAAGTAGAGTTCTAAGAGAGAAAAAAAAGAAAAGATTCTTTGATGGGCACAAAAGTAAAATTGAACGTTTAACCAATTTGACACAATTAGCATCCTCTTTCCAGTTGTCAATTTCATGCTCAAACTTTAGATGGACAATAAGGTTTCTGTAAAAGACCGTGTTCTCCATATATGCCATTTGAACTATTCATCGCCTTCTAGCACTCGCCAATTTGGCGCAAAAACTAAGAAATAGGAAGGAATAAATTAATTATATTTTGGTATTATCATTGTCATTGTAACTTTATGATTTTGGAGAGTGTGACACAGTTGTTTATTGTCGGTTGTATAATTTCCATAAATTAGCAATACTTTTATAAATTACCAATATATAGATTATTTTAGATACGAGTGTTTTGATTCATTTTTATAGATTTGTATAGTTCAAATAAAATTACAAAAACATTCTGACTGAAAGAATCATGTCAAATAGCACGTGTATTGCAGGGTTGTGCCATCTATCGGTGAGGAGAAGAGTTAAAAGGGAAAAGTATATATTTTTTAGACAGTGGAATTGATATGTAACTGTAGGTGTCGCTAGTTGAGTATATGTAATGATTGACATGGGGCATATATTTGGGCTTTGGAGTATCCTTTTCTCTCAAATGTTCATACTTGACAGTCAGAATATGCATAAATGTAACAATTATCTAATTCTTGTTTTTCTATAGTTTTTTTTTTTTTTTTTTGTTAGTTGTTGGCAAGTGATTGTTCTGTTTCTGCTGTCATACATCAAACAGAGGGATACGTATTTCATTTGTATATACTAAGACCAGCCCACGATGAGTGATGAAGGGATTGTGTTGTCTTCTCGGAAGACTTTTAGAGAAAACTACTCCACATTTGCATATCGTATGGTAGAAAAACATATAAAAGCCAGTAGGTTAAACACATTGCTGAATTCTTTTTATCAGACTCTTGACTGCCTCGATGAAATGCCTGCACCTTGCGTCACAATCGCCACTAAATTTTCCATCTTCTGAAAGCCGTGACTGCAGCGGGCGCCACTAGTGAATTCGAACCTTCTTTTTTAATGAATGCCATCAAGGTTGACGGGCAGGAGTAGAGGGGAATCCACTAATGCTTTGTAAACATTTTATAATAATAATAAAAACTTGGAATATATGTATATATTTTTACTTACAAAATAGGTAAAAAATTATTCGACATTTTTTTTTAATGAATGACATTTTGATTGGACATTTAGTTTAGCTTAATATCTGTATTAGTAGCAATGAAATAAACGTATTCAAAACCAAATGCTTAATTCAGATGTTAAAGGTTGTATTTATTCAATATTACTTAAAAATTTTCATATTTTATCAAAAAGAATTATTGTTTTATTTCCGTAATTATGCAGATTGATTGAAAATGCTTTAAATTAAATTTTTCAGCTCTATGAATATATGAATAATATTAATAAAAAATTTATGAATAATATTGATAAAAAATCTATGAATATTATTATATATTAAACCTATGAATATTATTAATCAAAAATCATTTTATGTGCTGTTTAATTCAAAGCAAAACCTGCTTATCATATTAAAGTTACCATTGGTTTAATTTTAAAAAATAAAACTGAATGTAAGAGAAAAGTGACGTGATTCATCAAAAAGGAAGGAGACGACAATATTTTTTGTAATCCAGGGGTGTTCAGAGATTAAAAGTTTGAGAATCAATGAAAATCAAACCTATCGCTAGACTTTTGTAACATATTCAAAAATTTCGCATAAGATCTAAAAATTATTTTACAATAACTTATAAATAAAAGCTTTCATGGCGGAATTCCAGATGTAGCCTTTTATTACAAAGTACCCAATAAAAAAATTAGGATACTGAAATAGCGTTTTAAGTTGCTATTTACAATGGAACCTTAAAGGTTTTCTTATAATTTAAGCGATATTCTTTGGATCATCATCTGGTTAGAATACAAATTTTGATCTCGATACTAATTTAGTAGCTCTGTCCTTCAGATTTTTATTCTATTCTTTTTTCTATCCTTCAAGAATGTCATCTTGTTCGTCGATCAAGACAAGACTTTCCACTTCTACTGATAACATAAACTCATGTTTGTGAAAATTGCAACACCATGAAGGAATCATCGTAATTGAATGAAATTTAATACATAGTTGAGTGGTAGTGGTACAAATAAATGATTAAATGTTCAAAGCAAACAAACAATAACAAGAGATCGGAATCAGTATTTTGTGTAGCCACCACGCGCCGCAATAAGTGCTGCTACACGACGTGGCATGGAGTCAAACAAATTTTGAATGTCTGCCTGAGGAAGAGCATTCCATGTTGTTTGTATGCGCACCCAACGTTCGTCTGAAGAAGCAACAGGACGAGGATCAAGAGCGAGACGCCGACCAACGAAATCCCACACATGTTCAATCGGCGACATATCCGGGAAATACGCAGGCCAAGGAAGAAGCTATACCTGCCGCGTTGTAAAGAAGGATCGAACAGTCCTAGCGATATGAGGGCGGGCATTGCCCTGTTGAAATACAGCGCCTGGCAAGCTTTGAAGGAAGGGAACAGCTCGGGGCTGCAGAACTTCACTGATGTACCGGTTGCTGATCAGCTTGCCCACAATTCTTAGCAATTGAGATCGTCCATGATATGCTATGGCACTCCAGACCATAACTCCGGGTGTTCGTCCACTGTGGCGTTCGATAATGCACTCCGGAAGGTGGCGTTCACCGGCATAGCGTCTGACACGAATGCGGCCATCATGGTACCACAAATTAAAGCGGGATTCGTCAGAAAACACGACATGCTGCCAATCAGCACGCCAGTCTCTATGCTGAGCGGCCCATTGTAGCCGCAGGCGGCGATGGTTTAGCGTGAGAGGGATCCTGTATAAAGGAGTCCTTGCGCGCAGTCCACGCTGCAGCAGACGTCTACGAATTGATGAAGCACACAATGAAACACCTGTAGCTATTGACCACTGTGCTGCCAATTGTCTAGAGGAAGCTGTACTGTCCGTCAGCGCCATGCGGACCAGGTGCCTGTCATCGCGATCTGACGTCACATTTCGGGGTTCACTCCCGGATTTCCGAGTTGTCCGACACTCGTCCGTCCACTGCTTCCAAAGACGCATCACTGTGCTGCTGTTACGCTGCACACGAGCGGCTACTGCACGATAAGACAATCCAGCTTCACGAACGCCGATGATTCTCCCCGTTCAAACTCTGTAAGTTGTTCAAATCTCGCTCTCTTTCGTCGAAGAGGCATAAGTAACGATTGAGCTAACGTTTACCACTAGCAGATAACCATACACGCCTCGCTACAGCCGTCTATTTATTTGGATCCATCCGCCGTTCAGGGGCGCTGCTCAGCATGCGCATGCACTACGGATTTGAAATTCTAATCATTTGCATATCATGCGCTAATTTGCATTTTGTGAAAATTTCAGCTCACTAGCGTAAGTCCTCCATGGTGTTGCAATTTTCACAAACATGAGCTTATATTCCTTTTGTCCCGTAATAACAGTGACAGTTAATGAATTTAATTTGTCCTATAATAATGGTAGCTATAGAACGCAATATTTATTATCAAAAATTAGATTAAATTGAACATTAAATTCGAAATATTACTCTTAATTTTTATTTTGAATGTCCAGATAGTTTCTGGATTTTTTTTTAAATCATTTCTTTACTGCATTTTAAACTTGGAACTTAAACTGTTCGGAGCTTTGCTTTCTCTATATGCATGAGATTAAAATGGATAGGAATTTCCCCATATTATAGATTTTTCTTTTTTCTAAATTCGGAATAATGTAGATTTAGGAACTTTAGTGGAGTGAGCTGCCGATTTTATGGCGCCTCTTTCGTTAAGATTTTGGTCTATCGCTCTACGGTCATTTTGTGCATACTTTAGGCTAATTAGATCAGGAACTACCGTTTAACGTGGATTCGAAGGACTCACAAACATCCATGCCACCGCTAGGAGTCGCACCTGAAGACTGGGGTACCAAAGACACCAATGCTACCCAATTGGCCATCAGGCCGCTCCTATAGAGAAAGGGTCGACAGATTTTAATTCAATCCGAGCTTCACACGGGTCCTATGCTGTTTATGGGAGTCATGTTATATTTTTAATAAAATTAGATACAATAACTAATATTTATTTAATTTGATTAAAAATAAATAGACAATATGAATTGAAAAAAAATATAGGTAAAAATTTTATAAAAACAAATAAAATTTTAAACAATTAACTTTTTAAAAAAAATTTAATAAATTCTGTCAATTTTTCTTTGATAATTTCTTACCACTCACAAACATCCATGCCACCGTCAGGATTCGAACTTGAAGCCTGTGGTACCAAAGGGCAGAGAGCTAGCCAATTTGCCATCAGACCGCCTTACGTTATGAGGATTATATCTTTTCTCAAAATCAAAATCTTTGCATTTGTGTCAATAGTTTGGGTTTTCAAAGACACTAACATAAGATCCACCTTAACATTTTTGGAAGAACGTTTCCAAATTCTTGATTTTGTTGCACTTTAAATTATATTGTAGCTAACGTATTTGCACCTTTTCGTTTTTCTTTTGATGCATAAAAACTAGCAATCGCAACTCGATCTTTGCTTGGAAACTCTCTTTTATTCATTTTACTTTAATAATGCATTGATATTCAATTGAAATATAACAATTGATTTCGATCAGCGGAGGAAATCAGAAGAATAGTTATAATTCGTAATAGAGCTAACCTAAAAATTAAAAGATGAGCCAAAATAAATGACAGACGTTATGGAACATTGATTTTGATGGAAGGCTTCGTAATTTTGCGCTACGGTATAACTTACAGTTGCTTTTGCTAATAATTCCCGTTTAAATATTCACTTTCTACTACTAGAATGGGACAGAGAAAGTATCTTTTAAACTGCTACAAAACTTATCTCCATGCTGTAAAACTGATATTAAACAACATGAAATAATACTTACTTATGAAACACCATACAGAACAGTTTCATCCCTAAAAAATAATTTCATACCTACACTCTCTTCTGATTTTAAAAGTGAATCCTAATGTTTGTTTTATTTATAATAAAAATATGTTAAAAAAAGAAGACGGCCACATAAACTTAAAAAAAAAAAAAAATAGGACATATGAAGCAATTAACTTTTAAATAATATTTCTTAATCAAACCAGATACATCTAGATAAACCACAAGGCAGAAAATGGTTTTTTGTTTAATCCAAAAAGATCTAATTAGAATTTGTTTTGCGATTTTTATTGATAAACGGGGTTTTCTGACGTTGTTGTTGTTTTTTTCTTTTTTAATGTTTCTGATTACGGTTATAAATGACTTACCTAAAGGTCTCAGAAAATCGCAACAATTTTTTGAAGCAACAATTTTGGAACACATTTATTTCTAGGATCCATTTTTCACTGTGAAATGTGTCTCTCTGCTCTGGGACTCGAAATTCTTTTTCCGTCTTTTCCTGTTTTTCTGAAGTGCCATCCTTTTAAAACTTTTGTGCGACATTTTAACTGCGATTTACCCAGTCTTTCACAAAGATTTACCTTCATTTAAGTGATTCATGGCTGTTTTCTCTGCTGTAACAATATTTTCTTTTGATTTCCCATTTTTTAACTTCATTAGTTGTTGACAAGCATTCTATTTTGCGCAGAAATACATTCTTGTATGTTAACCTACACAAATAAAATAACTTTTCGTTTTTTATTTCTGCACACCTCACCCTCCCTTACTTGGGGTGATGTACTTCCCTATCACTTAGAAAGGTGATGTATGTGCATGTGTGGAACACCGATGGGTCTTGTGTAGACTGCAAACAGCCCACCAACGAGTGATGAGGGGAGGACAGGGCCTCCCAGAAAGACTTTTAGGGTAACTGCGCCGCATGTGCGTTTCGTATGTGAGAAAAACCCAGAAAATTCTTGCTAGCAGGCAGAAAAACAAGCAGCTTGACTATCGATGCGAGAAGGTTTACACGCATTGTCGCAATCGCCATCGAGTCTGCACGTTTCTGAAGCCGCTAGCGGATTCGAACCATGACCCTCCTCTTGCGCACTAGTTGCCCACTGACACTGGACCACGAGTCGGGCAAATAAATGAATAAAATAACTGCACTGATGATAAAATTAAGGTTACACTACAAAACTCTCAAAAAATAATTGTTTTCCGAACTGAAATTTGGAGTACAGATATCACATATTATGAGATATTTATGTAGCAAATGGAACTGTAACAAATTAAAAATGTGATTTTTTTTTTTTTTTTTTTTTTGTATGTGCATGTGTGCAAATGTGACCAAAATTGATAAAAACGTAAAAATTAGGAGAATGATAAAAATCAGGATAGTGATGAATGATAAAAATATGGATAAAATACAATAAAAAAAAAAAGGGGGAATGGTAGAAGTGAGGATTTGTGTGTGTATGCAAATGAGACCAAAAAATGATGAAAACTTGACGCACCACATTCTAATATGCCTACATTTATGATTATTTTTCATATTGAATCTTTTATGTTAAAAAATCATGGTATTTTATGCGAAAAAAAAAAAAGAAACTTAGATTTTAGATCTTATTTTTCCCAAATAGATTGACCACATTTTTCATACAATCTTCATACAAATAAAAATAATATTAATAAATTAACTGAAGAGTATTCAGAAAATTGTTGAGAGTGCAGACCCTGCCATCTATTTAAAATAAACAATTCTTCGATTTGCAACTCACTGAAAACGATTCTCCCACCTTCATCTCGACACATCGCAGTGAATCACGAAAGATGAACTTTTTTTAATCACACCTCTTACGTTCTAAGTCAGTGGTGAGGAAAATGGTCGATACAACGTTGTTAGAGTTGATACAAAAATATATTGCACGAATAGTGTTTCCTTCAGTTAATTAGAGTTGCTTTCACTCTGAATGGGAACACAATTAAGAATGACTTGAAACAGACCTTAAGTAGCATTTCAACCGTTCCTCATCATTATCATCATCAATAGCACAACAGCCCAGGGTAGGCCGAGGCTTTCCTTTAAAGATATTTTCATGCATTCCTCTGGGTGACAATGCGTAACAGTAAACAAAACAAGGGGAAAAAAAAAAAAAACTGAATTCATAAAAATCGAAGTAAATTAATAAGTATTGAAACGTTAAAGGTCTTCGATATTTCAAGAAAAAGTTTTTTTTTTTTTCTAACGTTAAAAGAAATTAAGTGATTCTTGTTTTAAGTGAATCTCGATCTTGCAAACGGAATGTAAGAAGTTTATGGCAACAGAGCCAGTATTTAAAACGAATATCTTATCCATTTTCTATATTTTCTAAACTCACTAACCAACAAAACTAGAAGCAGATTAGCCATGAAATTATGAAAGGGGACTTAACAATGTTTAGAATAATAAACGTCCAATCTGGTGGAGGAGTTACTCGTATACAAATAATGGAAAACAAGACATCAGCCCGATTCATGGCTCTGGGAACGTGGGCCGCTGGTAAGCATTAGGACTGAGGTTCCATTCGTTGGCGGCTTTGTTGTAGACACTTTCAAAAAATGAGGAGGCTCGATGGCATTCGGGATGTACAGCCTCTTGCCTTGTGAGTCGAACTACCTGGTGGGAGTTTTACGGGTTTTCGCCCATACGATACGCACATGCGGGGTAATCCCACCTAAAAATCCTACCGGAAGGCACTGCCGTCCTTTTTCAGAGTCACAGAGACAAGTCGGGCTTCTACCTATGGTGCTCCATCCCAACAGAAGCTGCCCCCTTCCCTCCATCCATGAGTGGACTACTCATGTGATGTCCGTCCAGCTACCGGACACTGAGGATTAGTCACAGCAACAAATGGTAAGAACGAATGGTGTAACTTTTTTGTAAAAAACACATTATATCTGATCCTGCCTGTCGTTTTACCGGTTCTCAAGACATGAGGCTGAATCATCATACTCTTTAGTTAGCACCTTTTTAATTTTATCACTCATTTCAACCCTGTCACCCAACTCCACCACAACAGAAGCTGCCCTCCCTCTTTCTCTCCTTCCATGAGACCACGCGGGTTCTTGGACTTGGTCTAGATGTTGCTGTCGACCAAGTGGGATAAGAAACGACAACAAGACACCACAAGAGTGTGCAAAAGCCATCTAGCAACATCTCCTAGGTACGAGGCCTGGCTATGGTTTATGGCCAGACATACATGCAGGAAAGCTTTCAGAGCAATAAACAGACAGAAGACTTTAATTTAATGAAGCTATTTTTAGTGTTAATTTATAATTGTTTTTAAAATAATCTTTCAAGCCATATTAAAAGATCTAGATCAAGATCAGTCTAGAAAGAAGAAAAAGAAAAGATCAAGTTTAGGTTTACAAACAGAAGATTTAAGAAACTTTTAAATGAACATTCTCAATTTCGTTGTGTTAATTTATTTAATATGTATAGGGGTAAAGGTAATATATAAAGGTAATTTGATGAAATGCATACCTAAATGAATATTTATAAAATTTAATTTTCTCTTTTCCTTACTTAGATCGGATGAAAGATCATTCGATTTGAGGCGGTTTTTAAAAATCTGTTCAAAGAACTTTTTCTCTGCTTGCTCCTCTGAGTATTTCTTGGCCTGATGGCCTATTGGCTAGCGCTCTGGCGTTCGGTACCACAGGTATCGGGTTCAAATCCCGGCTTTGCCCATGGGTGTTTGTAGTGATTCGGAATCCACTTTAAACCGTAGGTCCCGGTTCTAATAAGAGCGTTGCGAGGGCATTGTTACTCCGCGTCCGTGGCTTACCATCAAGTTACACGCGCCCCCTGTGTAATGCAAAGTGAGTAACGTCGGTGCAGCCTTATGGTATAAAAGATCACGGTCTATTTGCCAGCTGTATTAGAAGAAAAAAAATTATTTAATATTTATGGGTAAGCATATCAATTCACAAATTGATGGATTTTTCCCCTTAAAAATGTATTTCCGCTAGAGTAAACAAAACTTTTGTAAATAACTAATCATAACTTTTATTTCATATAAAAACTTCATTTCATTCACCACCTGATAGCTATTTTATTCTTATTAGAATTTAGAAAAATGGTTGAACTTAATAATTTCAGGGCTATTTATTTAAATTATAAAGAGAACAAAAATGTTTCCTTTTATTTATTATTAATGTTAGCAAATATCTATATATAAGCATAAAAATGCAACTGAATTTCAGAGGGGGAGGGAATTTATCAATCAAATGCAAAACTTTTTACTTCAGCACCAAGGCATCAAGCAGACGAGAACAATGTATGGCAACAACTAAAAGAAAGATTCTGTTTCATAGACGATTGTTGCAAATTCGAATGAGTTGTATGCGTAGCAAGGCTAGAAGACAGCATCTACACAACTTCGCGGGTAAGAGGACTCAGATAGCTTCAGAAATGTAACTAATATATACCAAAAGTTTGCTACAGATCATGGCAACTTTCCAAAATAAACTGCAAATGAGAAAAATAATTGTGAGTAGTCGTCCAAGAAAAATAATGCCAATGGATGGCAGGAGGTAGTATAGTTGTAAGGTAGATAACAAAGCAAAAATATATCGGAGGGTTTTTCTCAACAATTTCTTACTGCAACAGGAATGTCACAGTGTATTGTAACCGAGGCCTGGTGATCGAGTGGCTAGCGCTCTGGCGCTAGATACTATAAGTTTCTGGTTTGAATCCCAGCGATGCCATGAATGTTTGTAATGGTTCGGAATCCACTTTAAGCTCGGTCTCATATAACCGTACAACATCGCAGAGCCCAATAAAACTTCTCACCTACATCATTCCCAAATTGTAAAGGGCAACTCAGCTCTAGGTACAGTGATGTGTGTAGTAGTAGTGTATTGCAACCAGATGCCATCCCAAAATGTATGTTTACCTGAATGGCGATATTGTATGAACTATCCATTCTCAATGAACGTTTAGATAGGTTAAAAACGCAAAAACTGGACGTTTCATCAAGGGTTGAAACAATTCAACTGATATTTAGAGACAGATATAAGCATTGTTTCATCCCAGTAACGTAAAGTAAAGAGACCTTACGATGTTTCCGTGATGCTCATCTGGAGAAACCTTTAAATAAATGGTTCATATTTTCGACGGGCATATTCTTTTAGTAAGATTGCTGTTGTAAGTTAGGTATCTTAACCTACGATCATCCGTTCTAAATCACCCTTGCGCAGACTTAATTTTTATCGACAATAACGCCAGATCCTATCGGGTTTGCATTGTGGAAGAGATGCACGAAAGTGAGTATATCCTTGATTGTAATGTCCAGTTTTCTTCCATGATTTCAATCCCTTAGAATATGAATGGAATGTTTTTTTTTTTTTTGGGGGGGGACAACTTTTGGCGCGATTCTATTTGCCAGAGAACAAACTAGCAATTGAAACAGATGGTCATGGAGGAATTAGGACTTTAAATCTCAACAACTATTTGATCATTTGCTGTTGAATATAGAGAGATGGTACAACGCAACCATTGCAGTTAAACGAAGTCATATCTAAGAACCGTATGTTTTGAGGCCAACAATCATTTGTACTAACTCTCGTATCATCATTTGTCCAGTAATAACCTCGCTGCTTGATTTTATACTAAGTGCAGTAGTTCACGGTAATTATAGATTTTTAACAAAGTTAGATCGTAATGTTCACATTACGATCTTACCTTTGGATTAATTCATATATACATACAATTATATTTTTGGATTAATTACTTAACTATTGATCTAACTTTTCTTACAACCTAATCTTACTGTATGGTTGGGATTAAAACATTTAAAAAAAAAATTAAAACATCTTTAAAAAAATTAACGCTGCGAGCCAGAGAAACATCCAGCCGATTACAAACAGTGGATCGATCAAGGATCACTAATAGCAGATGAATAGTATGAACATGAATAAATCAGCCAATACTAAGAAATTGAGTAATGCTAGAACGAAGGAGTTAAAACACACTATTCGTCATACATATCTGTGGTACTACAGAGCCATCGTCTGTTTGTGCGTCTCAGATACATGGGATTCATGAGCATACTATTTTTCATGTTCACTGGACTACTGAAGAGTGCGATAACTTACTTTTGCTTATGGTTGAAAAAGTGGGTCGACCAAGGATCAGACGTAGCAGGTGAATAGTATAAACATGAATATGTCAGTCAACATTAGAAAATTAGGGCCTGAATGGCCGAGTGGCTGGCGCACGGTACCACAGGTTTCGGGTTCGAGTCCCGGCGGTGCCATGGATGTGTGTAGTGGTTCGGAATCCACTTTAAACCGTAGGTCCCGGTCTAATAGGATCGTAGAGCGTTGCGGGAGCATTGTTACTTCGCGTCCGTGGCTTATCTTCAAGTTACACGCGCCCCTTGGGTAATGCAAAGTGAGTAACGTCTGTGCAGCGTTTGCCTTAAGGCATCTAAGACGTCCATGTCTGTTTTCCAGCTGCATTTGGGGGGGGAAAGCATTAGAAAATTGAGTCGTAATGATAGAGTGAATGTGCAAGAACACACACTATTCATCACACATATCTGTGGAACGACAGATCAATCATCCTGTTTGTGTGTCATGAGCATCATGTTCATTGGACTACTGCAGAGCGGATAATTTTCTTTTGCATAAGGTGCAAAATCGTGAACAATAATAATATTTTCCGACAAACATAACTCTAGATACGGGAGTGAGGTAAAAGGGAATGTTTCAATGAAACATAGAAGAAATTATATGGATGCTAAAACAATAACTATTGTTAGAGTAATATTTATTAAAAGTAAGGAATTATTTAATCGAATAACTATAAATTGCTATTTTTCAATTTCTTCCCCACCCCCTTAGATCTTGCGAATTACACCAGTCTAATCTGGTTGTTGATAAAAATCACTTTGCTGGCTCTGACCCGTAGTTTTAACGCTTTGGCAGATGGATGCATGGGAAATAATAATATATCTAAAAGAATATTAATTTATTTAAATTCACTTTTCTGTTTGTTTTTCATTCCGGTAATGAAATTTATTTTATTTTTAATTCATTTATTCTATATTCAATTCTGTTTTGAAGCAAGTAAGATTCCCATAACAATTCTCCATTTTTCTTGAATTTCGTTCTTTGTGGAATTTTTAAAATAGAATTAGAGAAAATATTGCTTTAAAAAAAAAAAAGTATAAACTGAAATTTAAATATATTTATTTAATTTTTTAAAAAAATATAATAGGAAGTTGATTAGTGTGAATCCAGTAAGACGAATATATGCATATAAAAAGTACAAAAACCAAATTAAAACAAACTAGGAATGAATTAAACACACGACCATTTTGCACGCCGAAAGCTATTACGGGTATTCGTTACGCACAAATTATATAACAAAACATTCATAGCATTGTAATTCTGAAATTCTGACATTCAAACCTCTCAAAAATAAGAAACGAGGAAGCAATTGTTAATTAGATTCAGAAGTGTGAACAATTGCTACGCCATATCCACATAGTGAAACCACAATTGAAACGAACATCCTTAGAGGTGTCATCTCGGCTGTTTACACCAACTTCCTTTAGAATTTATTTCCGGCCTATAGATTTATCGATTGCATCTCCAATATAGATAAGAGATATTTCCTTATAAGATTTTGAACTGAGTTTTCATAATGAGTTTAGATTATGTGATTTTTTACAAATTTAGAAATTAATGTTTAATACTCCACCGCTAACAGTTTAGAGCAGGTTTTGCCAATCCCAATGATCTTGCGGGCCACTTTGAAATGCATCCTAACTCCGCGGGCCGCATATAAATATATATATCCCCTATTAGATTTAAACTCACTATAGACATTTTTTGGAGTGAAAAATGGAAACACAATGAATTATTCTTTTTGTGTTTACTATTACTCTTACATGTAAATATAGATAATAATGATACTGAAAGCACATTGTAAAGGTATATATAACACTCAAAATGAAATGTAAAAATATATAAATTTAAACGAAATAAAAAAAAATGAAATCATTAAAAAATATTTATTTCACTAGTGCGATATTTGTTTCTCCACTCTTTCACTTAGCTTTTGCAAATCGATCTCAATTTGGGTATTTGCACATCGTAATGGGTGTTGCAGGTGAGCGTCCGTTATGTTTGAGCGTGTTTTGTGTTGGGTCAATTTCATTTTCGAAAAAACGATTCGCAGGTGTAAGTTGAACCAAAAGCGCTATCAACTTCAACGAAGAGTCTGGTTTGCTTTGCTATCTATAATCAGCTGTGCGTATCTAGGGATGGTCACTGAGGTCACTTAAAGTGAAACATAGAAGTTAGATGTTCTTAGATGCGCGGCAATCATGAGTTCGCAGAATATAACTTAATTATTCTGCTAACTAAAACATCTATAAAATAGGCAATATTTGTCCTATATTCGCAAGAATATTATTTTAAAATCAAAGTTAATTTTTTTCTCATAATTTCGACAGTTCATTTTTGACTGTACACATAATGACATGTTTTGACAACACATAATGTTTGGAAGTACACATAATGTATTTTTTTAATACATTGTCTTTCATTACTTTGGCCATTATAAAATAAATATATTTTGTAAAAGAGTGATAAACCTCAAGGGCCAGAAAATGTTCAAGGAGGCCTGCGGGTTGGCCCCCACTGGTTTAGATTGTGACATAGTAAAACAGTTTTGCACTAATAAGCTGTCTTTACTTTCAGTAGGATAACAAAATCTCTTTGGTTGTAATGATAATATGCAATCAGAAAACATGCAAAAATCTCTTTTCATTGTCTTACTCGAGATTTCAGTTGTTTGTTGTTAAGAGATTCCTAAGAAATAAGAAAACAAAAACTTCCTTTTCCGATTGCTACAGATAGGAATAATCTCATATTTTCGCCAAATGGAGCGCTCCGTCGCCAAGAGGGTGGCAATCCTGCCTCCGCCAGCCGGCGCGGTGCGAGCTCCTCCAGCAGAAGCGAGAGCGCGATTAAAAATGGCGGCGAACGGGTCTGAGCTGGAGGATCCCGAGCGGGACGGAATGTCTCGGGAGGGTCGCGCCACCCCTCTTCAGAACGCATTCGAACACCCCTTCGCCCAGGAGAAGGCTGCACCCCCCTGGATTACGAATGCCCTGTGTGTGCAGAACAGGAGAATGCTGAGAGCGGGATCCACGGAGAGGTGAGATCAGACACCACTCACTCTGGCTTTTTGTTTTTATCGTTTGCTCGCCCCCCACCCCTCTATCCCTCCGGTAGCGTCACTCACGTGGCGTGGCCCCCCTACTGCCTCTTCCACACCGTCCTGTCTTCTAAAAAACAAAAATAAACAAACGACAATTTTTGCCAACAAAATTTACTACTTCAATGATTTTCACCAATTAAATGAATGAATTCTATAATCGCTATATTAAATGAATTAAATATTGTGTGTTGGTATTCGCAACTGTCCAGATGAATTTCGAATAAAATAGTAATAAAGAAACACATCTTTGAAAATGAATGAATAATAATAAAAAAGAAAAGAAATTGACCCAGCTGACTATGTTATTAAATGAATGAATGAATTCTATAATCGCTATTTAAATGAAATTAAATATTGTGTGTTCATATTTTCATCTGCCGTTTCCAAGATGAATATTTCGAATAAAATGGTAGTAAAGAAACACATAAATGACTAAATAATAAAAAAAAAAGAAAAGAAATTGACCCATTTGACTGTGTTGTTAAATGAATGAATGAATTGAATAATCGCTATATTAAATGAAATTAAATTCTGTTGTGTTCGAATTCTCATCTGTCGCTTTCTAGATGAATTACATAATAAAATACTAGTAACGAAACACATAAATGAATAAATAATAATAAAGAGAAAAAAAATTAATCTGATTGTGTTGTTAAAAGATACCAAAAAAGTAAAAGTAAATAAATAACACTCATTCAGAGAACAAATCAGATTAGATGCCTACTGTATAACAACAATAGCAGAATTATCTAATACCTTATCAAAAAGCTGAGTATGTTTTTTAATGGATAATGAAATAATTTTTTATTGATATATGTATAGAATTTTGAAGATGGTATTATGCATCGCAATTAGAGAACACATCTGATTAGATGGCCTACTGTATAACAACAATGTCAGAATTATCTAATACCTTATCAAAAAGTTGAATATGTTTATATGGATAATGAAATCATTTTTATGGATATATGTATAGAATTATCATCTTCAAAGATAATGCATCTTTTTTATTTAATATATCATTCGATAAGAACCAGTAATATACCACTGATATGAGTGAAATATGTATCAGTTGATCCTATATTCGATATCCGGTGTGGTCAACACTTCTCTCACTCCAACACCCTTCTTTTGACGCCACTGTCTCGAATCTAGCCCTCCCCCCTCTCCTCGTCTTCTCCTTCCTTAGAACGTCCACCCTTTATAATCGTCAGCTGATGTAATATTATTGTGATTCGAATGTTTTTCTGACCTTTTCCGGATGTGTTGTTGATGTTCCCGAATAAAAGAGAGCAGAAAGTGGAATACACATCTAAAAATCGTTTGGTGAAAAAAAGAATGTTTACCATCTGTTAAGATTCCAGAGTGCCGTTGGACTTTCCATCCACCCCTCCCCCATTCATCATTGTAAATATCTTTGTCATCTTATTCATGAACGTATGTAAATATAGATTATGCATCCTATTTGTTAACGAATACATTCATACGGTGTTGTTAAAAACATAAACAGTGTAGCAACGTAAACAAATGGTAAATAAACAATAACAGTAAAGTTTAGATTTGTTAACCTGCAGTCTGTTATTATTATTTTTTTTCATAAATTTCTTAGATTTTTATATATAATAGAAAGTATTGTTCAATAAATATACATAGCTTAATTAAAAAAATATTATATACACTTTGGAGGAAAGCATATTGCATAATGCATATATTAAGTCTATCATATTTATTTTTGCATCCTATTTTGTTAACGAATCTATTCATACGCCGTTGTTAAAAACATAAACAGTGTAGCAACGTAAACAAATGTTAAATAAACAATAACAGTAAAGTTTAGATTTGTTAAACTATAGTCTATTTCTTTTTTTTTTATAAACTTCTTAGATTATTATTTATAATAGAAAGTATTGCTCAAAACATTTACATAGTTTGATTTAAAAAATATTACATATATAGTTTGGCGTGAAAGCATATATTAAGTCTATTATATTTATTTTTGAAGTAAGGAGGTGTTATTTTGTGTTAGGAAAGTACTTAAAGAATACTTAAGGAAAAGATGTATATAAATACAAAATCCTTAAAAAATTATAGCCATTTTCTCCTACTTAATTATTTAGCCTAAACTGTGCATAAAATGACCGATAGTGTAGCAACGTAAACAAATGTTAAACAAACAATAACAATCAAGCTTAGATTTCTTACCCTATAGTCTATTTTTTAGTGTACTTCTTAGATTATTATTTATAAATATAGAAAATATTCAAGAAATATACATAGTTTAATTAAAAAAATATTATATATGTGTATATATACTTTGGAGAGAAAGCATAATGCATAAAGCAAATGTTAAGTTTATCATATTTATTTTTGAAGTAAGAAGATGGGTCATTTTGTGTCAAGAAAGTACTTAGAATACTTAAGGAAAGATGTATTTAAATACAAAAATCTTAAAAAATTATAACTATTTTCTCCTACTTTATTAGTTAGCTAAAACTGTGCATAAAATGACCAACGTAAACAATTATTTATTTAACGTTTTAACGTAAACAAATGTTAATTAAACAATAACAGTCAACCTTAGATTTATTAACATATAGTCTATTCTTTTTTTATACACTTCTTAGATTATTATTTATAATAGAAAGTATTGTTAAAAAAATATGCATAGTTTGATTAAAAAATATTATATACATATATATACACACTTTGGCATATTGCATAAATTGTCTATCATTAATTTTTAAAGTAAAAAGATGGGTCATTTTGTATTAGAATTCTTAAGGAAAGTTGCATTTAAATACAAAAAAATTTTTCAAAAAAAAAACTACAACCATATAGTCCAACTTTATTATCTATTTGAATACCTAGCTTCAAAACTTATCAAAATGTTAAAAATTTGCTTATATTGAATAACAAGTTTCAGTTACCAAACATATGGGATGAATTAAAATAATAATTTAAACATTATAATTAATTTTTTGATATTTCTTTTAATTAAGTAAGATAAGATTTATGAATTTATGAGTACATTTTAAAAATATTCCTAAAATTAAAAATAAACAACGGAATTGTGAATATGAGATGCTACGTGTGCTTTTACTTGGTTTGAAATTCTGTATTATCTGAAGAAGAAAGATAATTTAGACGAACAATTAATAAAAAAAATTGTAATTAATGAATTAAGATTAATTAAACATTCTTATCTATCAGTTATGCATGCATAAGTTATTCACGACAGTAGAGTTATAAAAGGGTTTTTTTTTTTTTCTTTAGATTTTACATAATATTGATTGACACTGTTGTTAAAATTGATTTTACATATTGTAAAACAATATTTTTTTGAAATCATAAATAAAGTATAGGCATCAGTACGCATGGTAAATAAATTTGAATTTTTTTCATGGAAATGATAATAAATAAATAAAAATAAAAATGTTTGTCGAAAAAGTCAAATTAACGCATGAATGAGTTTTATACGATAAATTTAACAAATATTTTCAATTCACATTTTATAGACAACGCATTATACTTGTCTTATAAACATCACTTATTACTAATTTACTAGTACCAGTTTATTTACTAATTATTATTTATTACATTTGATGAATTGATTAATATTATTTTCATTATGCCGAAAAGGATTCGAATTTAATCGAAAAATGTTTCAAAAAATTTATAAAAATTTTACATAAAAATTTAAAAGGATGCAGTTTTCGTAATTGCATCATGAAATTATATTATTATATTCATCGTATATTCATGTTTTAATATTGATTAAAAATAAATAAATAAAACTGTTTTGAAAAGGTCAAATTAACGCATAAACTAGTTTTATACAATAAAAGTTTACAAATAGTATTTTCAATTTATATTTTATAGGCAATGCATTATACTTGCCTTATAAACAGTGGACTGATTTTTGCAATATACCAATTTACTACTATTTACTAATACCAATTTACTTACTATTTATTATTTATTGCATTTGCTAAATTAATTATTATTTTTCATTAAGCTAAAAATAATTCAAATTCATTTCAAATTATTCAAAAAATTATGTATAAAAGGTAGTTATAATTAAAGTCCCACTTCCAAAGTGCTGTAAAAAAAAAAAGCACGTCACAATGAGTTCAAATTTGAACTGAAGATACTTGAAGGGGGAAACAGCATGGCATCAAAAAAAAAAAAAAAAGAGTTCCATTCAGAGTTTTTCGTCAAAAAACCGAAACAATCCAGCACTTTGAACACTACAGTTGGTTTAATGTGCAACTCATGCCAAATATGTTTTTAATTTCGATTCAAAATATCACTGCCAGCCGAATTCACTTTCTTTATGCCGCTTACAGCGCCATCTATTAATACACCTTTGGAGCTTTTTTTTGATGCCGTACCGTTTCCCCCCTTCTTCAAGTGTCTTCAGTTCAAATTTGAACTGTTGAGACGAGTGGTTCTTTTTACAGCATTTTGAAAATGGGATTTTAATTCTAATCACCATGTAATATGTTCATTGCAAAAACGAAACCGAACGAAGTCAGAAATTTTTTAACTAAACCATTAATGAACTTATATCGATAATAAAACATTAAAACGTTTTACTAAATTGAAAATTATTGTTTGATATAAATTGCATTCTGAATCGAAAAAGTCTATTTTCTAAGTCGAACAATTTAAACTTTAGATTTGTATGGAAATTAAAAATATTAATTAATGAAGTTTTTAGACTTAAATTTGTACATAAAAGTATATAAAAGTACATAATTTGCTTTTTAATGAAAAAATTTGACAAATGAAAATTAAAAATAATAAAAATTTGTGAACTTATATCCTGTGTTTGAAATGAAACAATTTGGTCAATTTTGCAATATTAAGTAAAATGCATCTCCAAGACAGATTCTCTCTATATATATAATCAAAACAACTTATAATTAATGGAATATTATTGGCAGAAAATATATAACTATAGGCAACGGACAGAAAAAGAATGATAGTTTATTTAATATTTTACATTGGAAATAAGAATTGATGCATAATTTTTTCTTCAAAATATTTTAACCATAATAAAATGTAATATAAAAAATAAAAATATATTTATAGATAAATTGTAGATGTGTAATATTTGTCATTTAACCAAATTTAAAACTTATGAATTAATTTGTTTTGAATTATAAGTGACAAACTTTTTTTCTTCGGATATTTCTATTGGTTTGAATTTTAAGTAATGTTATTTTATTTATTAATTTTAAATAATATTATTTTCCAAGTTTCACCACTAGAGGCGCTTTTAGTCGGTCGCAGATTGTGCATTTTTTGTTCCACTTGTAGCCGTTATTTCACTTGTAGTTATTTCTGTTCAGGATAAATGAACAATCTCTATCTACATCGCGTATACTACATTTAAAATGAGTAAACAGTATTACCAGTAAATCAGTAGATGTGCAACAAATCCAGCGTTAATCAGTAAACATCCAGGAGGGTTACGCAAGCCACTAAGCCACTACGGTTTCATAATCATAGCAATAAAAAGACGTTTTCGAATGCCTATCATTTCGTGTGCGTTTAATGTTCTTTTGCCCATGTATAATATGTTTATGTGCTTTATCATCTGCTTAAGATCTGATATATTAATTCAGACTCACTCTTATTTGTGGTTGTTTTTATACACTATTTCAAAAATATAAAAGTTTGCATAACATTTTTTTAATGAATTTTGAAAGGATATTTTTATTAAAAATTATATTTGCTTTAAAAAAATAAGATCACTGAACATGCCAGTCAAGTGCTGAACATAAATTCAGTCACTGATATGAGTGAATATTCATCACTAAACATCCAATTAATCAATTTAATCTTAAAGGACAATAACATTTAAGATAGAAACAAATTTTTTTAACCAAATAATTTTTTTAAATAGAGTTTCAGAGATAAGCACCTGAAGTTTTCAACATTTGAAGAAAAACTTAAAAAACCACATTTTTTTCTATTAACTTGGGATGACAGAGGATGTATATTTTCGAGATTAATCTCTCTCATTTTGCCGAATAACTAGATTCTAAATTTCACCACTAGCGGCGCTATTGTTGGTTGCATTATACCGAGATTTCTGTTATAAGAAAGCATATACTACATGATAAAAAATAGGGCGTACTTGAATACTTGGAATTATACACTACATGGGAAAGAAACAAATAGGGTGACAAAACTGTTTTGCGGAGGATATTTAATATGTCTGGCTTGGTTTGACGCTCTGCGGTCATTTTGTGCACACTTTAGGCTAATTAGACCGGGACCCCTACAGCTTAACGTGGATACCGACCCACTCACAAACATCCATGCCACAGCCAGGATTCGAACCTTAAAGTCGGAGTTCTAACCAATTGGCCATCAGGCCGCTTTCATGGGAGTAGAGATTTAATGATGCTATTTTGCATAAATTCCTAGATATATATATATTACATGTATGGTTAGTATATTATTATTATACACAGTCCAGTCACATTCATGTGACCACCACCCCACCACCACCACCACCACCATGTGATTCTACCCCAAACCTCTACATGGCGCACAGCTCATCCGCGCCCACTATATAGTAAACTTTAAACTTTCTTCTACACGATGCTAAGTTCAGATTTTTCAAATTACGTATAGTTATTGACATTTCAAACTGGACATTACAAATAACGCACCAATCCTGAACCGACTATCCATTCGAACAGATTTGATAGATGTTTCCACAACAAAACATAATTTAAAATCTCTTTTAAATGTTGCAAATTGTGTGCGGGCCAATTTCTAGTACTTGGTATATTGCAAATCCGAGGCACAAGCATTTCGCTTTACGTTTGCCAATCAGCTCTGCCTTCGATATTGACAATTTTAATGTGCCAGTTGTGTATATATAGATATACAACTAAATGCAAATCTAATTTTAATATATTTACTGTACTTATTTGTAGAGCATACTGCTTGGGAGTGAAAAGGCACTGTTAAATATTGTCATAAAAAAGGATGACAAAGCTGTTTAATGAATTGTGTGCATCGGGCCGCACGGTGAGGCCATGACGAATCGAGGTGAGGAGATCGTTTGTTCTAGGTGAGAAGCGGCGCCCTCAGAGGAGAGATTGATAAAGAGGCCCCTCGCATACAGAGAGAGATATGCAAAACATGCCTCGGTTGTGTCGTGTCACGGTGATTGTTCCCATCTCGCCTCGTTTCACGGAGTCTCTGTCGTTTCTTCTTTTTGTGGATTCAGTTTCTCAAATTCTGTTGTTTTTTTTCCCCTCCAACTAACTTTCATTGGAACATTTTTAGAGCATTGAAAACTGGAAAATCTTCTGGGAAAAAATATTATAGTACAACTTCAAAGAAAATGTGCATTTTTCACTTAGAAAAAAAAAAAAAAAAAGTTAATATGAGGGGTTTTTTTTATTAACTTTCATTGGAACATTTTTAGAACTTTAAAATTTGGAAAATTTTCCGAGAAGTAAGGTTCCAGTCCAACTTTAAAGATGAATGGGCAGAAAAAGGAGTTAATATGAGTTTTTTTTTTTATCAACTTTCATTGAAACATTCTTATAACATTGAAAACTGGAAAATCTTTCAAGAAGAGAAAGGTTCTAATCAACTTCAAAGATGAATGTGCATTATTCACTCTGAAAAGTGAGTTAATATTGGGTGTTTTTCTCCCATATTAAACTTTTAAAAACTTTTTATTATATTATTATTTATACAAACACATTTTTAATTACATTTCAATATTCTTAATCGAAAGCATCCAACTGTATCCATTTAACAGGCGTTGTATATTATTTTTGTAGCAATCAAGTTAAAATTGATTAGTCAAGAAGTTCTTATTATTTGTTAAAGTTCATAACTGAAAAGGTTTGCTCATATACACTCATGTCCATAAATTAAGGATAATTCAGAATCACACAGAAATTGAACTCTAAAATAAAAATTTCACCTGTAGAATTATCACACACATCTTGAAGAAGAATATGCAAATTACAGGAAACCACCAGATGGCGCGGATAGTACGTCACAATGACGAGAGTGTAAGAGAGGGGTATATAAGGAATGGCGGCAAAGAAGTAAAATTGTTTACAAGCGCTTTAAAAGTCTTTCAATGCAATAACCGCATAGTTATGGCACAAAGGAAGCATTTGGATGATTTTTTACGTGGTAGAATTATCGGACGACTGGAATGTGGGTGTACCCAGCTGGAAGTATCCGAGGAACTTGGAAACTCCCAGAGTGTCATCTCCAGGCTTTGGCAACGATTCCAAGATGATGGTAATGTGAGTAGATGTTACAGCACAGGTCGTGCCCGAGTTACAACGCCGAATGAGGACCGGTATTTAGCATTTACTGCCAAAAGAAACAGACGGAGCACAGCATCAGACCTGTCTCCTCAGCTCTGTTCAGCTACCGGTACGACAGTTTCAAGGCAGACCGTGTACAGACGCTTAGGGAACATTGGTCTATATGCTCGTAGGCCTGTCAGATGTGTTCCACTTACCACAACTCATTGTCACCTGCGATTAACCTGGAGTAGAGAGCATGCATTGTGGACACCGCTACAGTGGTCTTGTGTGATGTTTTCCGACGAGTCCAGGTTTAATTTGCAGTCTGAGTCTCGTCGGACTTTCATATGGAGAACGCCAGGTACCCGCTACCACCAAGAGAACACCATTGAACGACACCGTTACGGTGGTGCAGGATGGCTCGTTTGGGGAGGAATTATTCTTGGTTCCAGAACAGACCTGCATGTTCAGAGTGTAACGATGACAGGCCACATCTATCGGGATGTCATTCTGGAACAACATGCACGTTTGTTTCGGGGCGCCATGGGTGCTGAATTTCTGTTTATGCATGACAACGCCCGTCCTCACCGTGCAAACATTGTAGACGAATGCCTTCAATTGGAGGATATCACCCGTATGGATTGGCCAGCATACTCGCCGGACTTGAATCCAATAGAGCATGTGTGGGATATGCTTGGCCGATGAATTGCAGCCCGTCAACCCCCTCCTCCTACCTGTCAACCGGAACTTCGGAGGGCATTGATTGATGAGTGGTGTAATATTCCCCAAGATCAGATTGATAATTTGATACTCAGCATGCTTAGGCGTTGTAAGGCCTGTATTGCATCGTCCGGGAGACATACTCCATATTAACCATCATACTAACCATGTTATACTGTTTTTTGTAATAGGTTCTTTTTTGAAATTTGCTCCAGGGAGTAAAAATCGCAATTTTTATTAATTATGTCAAACATATAGCATCTTTTTTGCTCTTTACCTTTTGTTTAATAAATAGACTTTACAAATAAGTCAAATTTGTTTTGCTTCTGTCTCTTTCTTTGCCTGAACTTCATTATCCTTAATTTATGGACATGAGTGTATTTATATATACTACTGTGTAAGACCAATTTTCAATTTAAATTTCCCGGCCATATGGTATTTCAATTTTTTTTTTCTTTCTTTTTTAGATTGTTGGCACTGTCCTTGACATCTGTGTGAAATTTGTCATCAAAATAGTCATTAGTGTTTGAGTGACGCTTGGCTTTGTGAGACGCTAAAACGGATTCTGGCGATTTTTGAAATGTCTGAATTCATTGAGCAAACAACTTGCGTTAAATTTTGTTTGCGGAAACGCATAGAATGTTGCAGAAGGTCTTCGGTGACCATTTCTATATCGGAAAGGAATGTTTAGAAGTGGTATGAACAGTTCAATGAAGGCAGAGAACGCGTTGATGACGAAGAACCCTTTAATTTGAGAAACTTCAATTAGTGCTAATGTTTAAATTAATTTAAGATGTTGAGGTTTTGTGGTTCTTAAAACCACCTTGGAACTCCATAATCGGTACGCCCGTTGCCCCGACGAAGAACCTTCTGGTCGACCCTCCACCTCAACCGACGAAGCTCACGTCCAAAAAATTAAAAATTTGGTGCTTGCTAACCGTCGATTTACAATTAGAGACCTTGCTCTGATGATGTTGGAATTATTTGTTTATTTTAAAAGATGTTTTGGGCCACAAACGCGTCAAATCTTGATTGGTACTGAAAACACTGAATGCGCCAGCTCACGCTGCTTTGATTCTTCGTGACTTTTCCGCCAAAAATGAAACCCATATCGTTCCACAACCACCGTATTCACCTAATTTAGCATCGTGGTACTTCTGGCTGTTCCCTAAACTGAAAAGACCACTCCGGGGACACCGTTTTGAGCCGACTAAAGAGACATTTCAAAAATCGCCGGAATCCGTTTTAGCATTTTACAAAACCAAGCGTAACTCAAGCACTAATGAATATTTTGACGTCACATTTCACACAGATGTCAAGAACAGTGCCAGCAACATGAAAAATAAAAATAATAAAAATTGAAATACCATATGCCCGGGAAATTTAAATTGAAAATTGGTCTTACACAGTAGTATATATAAATATATGAGCAAACCTTTTCAGTCATGAAATTTAACAAATAATAAGAAATTTTTGGACACAGTAGTACCATCACAATTTGTTTTTAACAAGCATAGTGGCATCTGAAAGTTCACACCTTCCACCTCGAGCCCAATGGAAGAACATTCCAACCTACTGCACATTTATTGCTCTCCTCCACGCCAAGGAAGCTTCAGGTTTAACACCGAGTTTCGAACTCAGCATCCATAGATCGGATATCCAACACGCTATCCATTAGGCTGCGAAAGCCTCTAATGAAAAAATAAATGTTAGCGAATGTCGCGCAGGCGCAATGGTGCGAAGATTGAACGACCCTGCCTCCTTTGATTTATCTATTAATGCGCAGCCGTGAAAACGTCAGCCGCAGCTGCAAGGAATGGGTGCGACAAATGGGAACGTGCCGGTTTTCGACCGCAGGACAGCTGACTTTTGCCTCGCACCCAATTAGTTTAATGACAAATCATTTGGGCAGATGCTTCACTTGCACATCGATGTGCTCATGCTGTTCGAGATTACTTGTTGTTTCCAGTAGAAAAACAGTGATGTCGTTTGTCGCTAGAGTGACGGATATGTAACAGATAGATGAGACATTAGAGAATTTTTGCATAACGTTTTTTTATCGTCCGATATTTTTCTTCCTAGCGCGCATGCTCATAAGAAGCATTGTACTTATTGCACATGCATATCTGTAATACTGCACTACTGAGCTATTCCGATGATATTGCCCAGGATATTGTCTTGGGGATGGAGAGAGGGGGTTAATAAATTTGAGCATAACAGTTTAAAAAAACTCAATAGACCATCCTGAAGTAAAAGTATTAGAAAATGCAGCTGAAGTCGAAATTCCACATGTTAATTACTTTATTAATAATTTTTGCATTGTACTCATTTTGTTCAAATACATAAAAAGAGAACACCAGTGGGCCTAATAATATTTCTCCGCAAATATGTGTTGGACCAAATGGATTTGGATATTTTAGTGTATTATTTAGCAACAACCATACACATTGTGATAGGCGCAATTTAAAAATTGTTTTGGGCAATAAATATCTTAGAACTAAAGATAATTACGTAGATGCATCTGTACGAGCATGTTATACAAAAAAAATAAATATATATATATATATATATATATCTTCTTATCTACAATAAATCCTGATGACCGAGTGACTAGCGCTTTGACGCTTGGTGCTACAGGTTCGAGTCCCGGCGATGCCATTGATGTTTGTAGTGGTTCGGAATGTAATTGAGCCGTAGGTCCCGGTTTCATATGACTTTATATGGTGGGCGCAGGACGACAACACTACCCCGTAAAAAGGTCAGTGTCAGACTTCTGGCTACAGGTGCTCCATCACAACAAAAACTGCTCTTTTTCCCTTTATCCATGAGTCCATACAAGTTCGTGGACTTCGCCTAGTTGACTGACAAGTGGGATTAGAAACAACAAGACAGGAGAACACTTAAATTAAGTAGTACAAAAAAAAAAAAACAACTCCTTTTCTCTTTTGCCATCTCATCGACCACATCGTTTATGCCAGCTTTAATAGAGAGTTTTTGCGTAACGTTTTTTTTATCGTCTGGTATTTTTTTTCTCCTTAGCGCGCATGCTCATAGGAAACATTATTACAGATACGCATGCGCAATTTTCTATGAGCATGCGTGCTAGGGAGAAAAAATATCGTAAAAAAATAAACATACATAAAAATACGTTACTCAAAAACTCTCTAATATTTGGATGAATATTTAATAAAACTGAATCAGTCATAAATCAGGCCAATGAACATATTCATGGCGCGATAATAAAATTGACACTGATTTAGAAAAACACTGATTCATTGAAATACTAAATATTTAACAAGGAATAATTGGCCTAGAACGTATATAAATTTGAGCACTCATTAGTATTTCACTTATAGCTTGGGGGACTCGAGCCCGCCAGTCATTTCTCTGGATGCACTACTGACCCAAGAGTACTACACCGTTTAGTGTGTAAATGTCTTGCATCGACACTCAGGTAGCCTTGAGGAAATTTTTCAGAATTTCTCACCATAAGGAACGCAAATGAAGGGATACCATCTTTTTAAAAGTCCTTCTTTCATTGTCCATCGGTGATGGTGTGGTATACGTAAGTGGAACATGACGCTGGTCCATGCATAATTACGAAAAAAATGGAGCTATACATGATTCATTAAATATATGCAGGATCTCAAATAATTAATAATAATCATTATGGCATAATCAGTAATAAAAAATCAAATTCGTAGTCGTAACGTAAGTCCTCATTTGTAGGAGGAAAAATTATTTAAAGCTGTTCATACAGTACACTGAAGCTGAGGATAGTTGTTAATTATAAACGTTAATAATGTATAAATACAACTCTCTAATTTTTTTTTTTCATTCAGTTATTTATTAAGTCATTGAGCAAATCACTGGGGAATAAATAAACATATAGCGAAGTAAATCATCATCAGTGGCGCAACAACCCTATGGTGGACCTAGACCGTCTGCCTACTGGCAGATTTCGAGGCAAGAGATGCATATCTTTTGGTATGTTAGGTTGTCAGCCGTGCGCCCAACGCTCTACGACCCTATTAGACCGGGACCTACGGTTTTAAAGTGGATTCCAAACCTCTACAAACATCCATGATACCGCTGAGACTGTAAACTTGTGGCACCAAGATTCCTTTCATTCAGAAACATGAGCTGTCCACCATGCAGATCTTTCCCCCTTCTGTGACCCTATCAAAAAGTCCTTTCTTGCATTAATGTCTTTGTTGCTCTACGGTCATTTTGTACACGCTTTAGGCTAATGAGACCGGGACCTACAGTTCAAGGTGGATTCCGAACCACTACAGACATCCATGGCACCGAAACCTGTGGCACCGAGCTCTAGTCACTCGGCTGTTAAACCCAACGAGATGAACGAAATAGGAAAGAGTCCGTTGTATTTAATGAAAATAAAAAATAAAAATTAGTTTTTTTTTTTTTTTTTTATGCGATTAAAATTAAAACTATAAATGATAGAGGTTTAACGAAAGTTTTAGTGTGTTAAGGAAATTGACGATTTTATGTTGGGCAAATACTTCATCTAGGTATTCTAAAAAAATAATGTTGTGGAATTTTTTTTTTTTTAAATTGCATAACAATTAATTAACAAAATATGTTAAATACGTGCAATTGTTAAGGCACGGAACTTGTCTTGCTTTACCAAAGCCTGCTAATTTTCAACCGCTCATCAAAATTCAGATTGTTCGGCTGCCCGTCTCTTGTCGCTGCTATTTAGATGTATCTCAAGTGCTTCCGCAAGGCAATGTCTCGTGGGAAGAGTCCACGGTAGAGATACGAACAGCTGTTCGTTTCCGTTAAATTAAATTACATTAATTAAATAAATTAATTAATTAACTAATTACAGTTAAATTGAATAAATTAATTACATTTAAACTAAATAAATAAATGAATTGCAGTGAAATGAAATAAATAAATTACAGTTAAAATAAATAAATAAATTAATTAATTACAGTGAAAGTAAATAAATAAATAAAATTAATTAATTACAGTGAAATTAAATTCATAAATAAAATAATTATAGTGAAATTAAATTCATAAATAAATACATTAATTAATTACAGTGAAATTAAATAAATAAGTAAATTAATTGTGAAATTAAATAAATAAATTACAGTGAAATTAAAATAATAATTTAAAAAATTGATTAATTACAGTGAAATTAAATAAATAAATAAATTAATTAATTACAGTGAAATTAAAATGATTAATTTTAACCGTTTTTAACATATTTTAGCGGATGTTTTTAACTAATTTTAATTTTAATTATTTTTAACAACTAATTTTAACGCACCCTAACTTTGCAATGTGTGGATAAATATATATAGGGTGATTATAATTGAAGTCCCACTTTCAAAATGCTGTAAAAAAAAAAGAACCACTCGTCACAATGACTTCGAATTTGAACTGAAGATACTTGAAGAAGGGACAAACGGTACGACATCAAAAAAAGTCCCAAAGTGTATTAATAGATGGCGATGTAAGTGGCATAACGAAAGTGAATTCGGTTGGCAGTGATATTTGGAATTGAAATGACAACGTATTTGGCATGAGTTGCACATTCAACCAACTGCAGTGTTCAATGGGCTTGACTGTTTCGGTTTTTTGACGGAAAATATGACTTCCAAGTCATACATCAGTTGTGGCACTGTTTTTGGAAACACCGACGCACCCAATTGGATGGGAAAATCGGTGGAATTTTTTTGTTTGATGCCATACCGTTTCCCCCTTCTTCAAGTTTGTTCAGTTCAAATTTGAACTTTTTTACAGCATTTTGAAAGGGGGCATTAATTATAATCACCCTGTAGTACATTACCATATACAACCGACAGCGTTCATGTGAATTATAATGCAGAATAGGTTTATTGGAAGATCTACAAGAAAAGCATCTATTACATTTTGTGTTATATATTGTGTATGCAATAATTGCTTTCTTTTTCAATTCCTTCTATTAGCTCACACTCTTCACTATATATATATCTTGTTCAAATTTTCAATCCTTCATAAAATAATTTTTATCCATCCACTCCAGTTCGAATACATTTTTTTTAAATTTGTAGTGGATGACTCTGGATGTGAATACAGTTTTTACAAATATTAATTCATTCATTAAATTAAATTAATTAAGTTTTCCTTAGATTTAAGTTGCATATATCTATTAATAGATGGTGCCAGATAAACTTAAAAAAAAAAAGAATGAAAATTATTTATAAAGGACTTTCTGCAATGTAGGAATTGACTTGAATTTTTTTTTTTTTTTTTATATTACTTGCTCATCTGTAGATCATTAAAATTGATCTACAGATGAACAAATAGGAACAGAACGAAGGGGGGATATTAGGAACAGAAAATTTAGAATGACGTAATCAACCATGGCCTCCTTTTCCTATTCCAGACCTCTCACCACTTCTTCCATTCCTCTCGTCCGAAGTCTGCTGATGACCAGTTGGCTAGCACACTGGTCTTTGGTACCACAAGCTTCAGGTTTGAATTCTCGAGGTAGCTTGGATGTTTGTTGGTGGTTCGGTATCGGCGCCTGATGCCGAGTGTCTAGCGCTCTGCCGCTCGGAACAACAGGTTTCAGGTACTTGGTTGAGGTTCGAATCCCGGCTGTGTCATGGATGTTTGTAGTGGTTCGGAGTTCACTTTAAGCCGTAGTCCCCGGTCTCATATGACTGTAGAGCTTCACAGAACCCATTCACACCTCTCACCCACATCCTTCCCAAACTGTAAAGGGGCAACTCAGCTCCAGACACTTTCGTGGTGTGGTGTGGTGTAGTAGTAGAAATAGTGGTTCGGACTCCACGTTAAACTGTAGGTCCCGGTCTAATAAGCCTAAAGTGTGCACAAAATGACTGTAGAGCGACTCACTAAACCTTCCTCAGATTGCAATCGATAGCTGTTTGGCAATTCGAAAAGAATTCAACACATTCAGCGATTAAGTCATTCATCCGATTACGATATCCTGGTACATTAGGCGAAACGTCCCTGGATTATTTGCTCTCTGAAAATTCTCGTTATTGCCACTCGCCCCACCCCCCAACCTGGAAGATCAAGCCCCCTTATATTTATAAATCCCCCTGGAGAGAGGGGTGCCCAAATATATTCCAGGACACTAGTTGCCCATTAGGGTCGTCTTTTATGGAATACTTATCGATTAGTTTCTCATTAGCTCCTTCTGCTATTGTGTATCTTCTTTTAAAGGAAATGAATTATATTATTATTGAATTATATTATTAATATTATTATATCATAATAAATATTATAGTAATAGATTTAAATAGTAAAATATAAGTAACGAATTAAAATAATTTATCAATAATTAATCTCAAAACAATTTTAATAAAAATAGTTGTGATATTTATTACTGATTTATCATAATAATTTTTTTAAAAATGTTATTAGATATTTAAAAATTATCTAATAAAAATAATTTTTTTTTTTAAATTCCACGCTGATTATTAAACCTTTTCCTCTCAAAACAGCTTTGCGCCGCGTCTATCGAAACAGCTTTGCGCCGCGTCTATCGAACTAGCACCTAACAAACAATCGATTCTACCGTTTTCGACTTTGTGCTTCAAACCGGATGTTTACCTCTCGATGAATCGATAATCGAACTATAAAACAGGTTGCAACTTATACTCAGATAAATATCTAAATTTGCTTTTAGAGCGAAGATTTTCCAATGGGATCTGAATGGCCGAGTGTCTAGCGCTCCGGCGCCCGGTACGACAGGTTTCGGGTTCGAGTCCCGGCGGTGCCATGGATGTTTGTAGTGGTTCGGAATCCATTTTAAACCGTAGGTCCCGAACCTAATATAACTGTAGAGTGTCACGGAGCCAAGTCAGACTTCTACCTACGGGTACTCCATCACAACAGAAGCTGCCCCTTTCCCTTCAACCATGAGTCCTTACGGGTTCGTGGGTTTGGGTCTAGATGTCTACCAAGTGACATAAGAAGCAACAACAGCTTTTCAAAACATTGTAATATTTTGTTCAATTAGAACGAAGATTTTCGTTTTCCTTTTAATAGAGACAAATCAGTGTTTTATAACCAGAGGTGGGTGACGGGAGGCGAGCATTTTTGTAGAAGTCGGTATAAAAATCCGACTGTCGACTCTTTTATAAAAAATCATTTTTATTATTTCAAAATTCTGAGAATGAGTGTTAAAATTAAGTGGGCTGAATGGCCGAGTGACTAGCGCTCTGGCGTTCGGTGCCACAGATATCGGGTGCGAGTCGCGGCGGTGCCATGGATGTTTGTAGTGGTTCGGAAACCACTTTAAGCCATCGTCCCTGTCTCACATGACCGTAGAGCGTCACAGAGCCCAATCAGAATTCTCACCCTCATTATCCCAAACTGTAAAGGGGCAACTCAGTTCTAGGCACAGTGATGTGGTGTGGTGATGTAGTAGTAGTAGTGGTTTGGAATCTACTTTAAACTGTAGATCCTGATCTGTTTAGGTCCCCGGTCTAACAGGACCGTAGAGCGTTGCGGAGATATTGTTACTCCGTATCCGTAGCTTATCTTCAAACTACTACTACTACAACACATTACTGTGCGTGGAGCTGAGTTGCCCCGTTACAGTTTGGGAATGATGTGGGTGAGAAAAAGTCTGATTGGGCTCTGTGACGCTCTACGGTCATATGAGACCGGGACCGGGACCTACTACAAACATCCATGGCACCCCTCCGGGATTCGAACCGGATACTCGTGGTACTGAGAGGCAGAGCGTTTTAGCCACTCGGCCATCGGGCCCTTATCTTCAAGCTACATGCACCTCTTGGATAGTGCTAAGTGAGTAACGTCGGTGCAGTGCTTGCCTTGAAGCATCAAAGACAACTGTCTAAGTGTTTGCCAGCTGCATTAGAAAGAAAAAAAAAATGTTACGGTTAATTCAATTCTGTATTATAATATGTCTTTAACCCACCCTGCCATTAAAAGTTTTAAAAATCAAAATAAAAAATGAATATATAAATTATCTTTAAAAAATAACTGCTATAATAAGCACTGATTAAAAATTAATTAAACACTTATCGATTGACTGCAGCTGGTTGACTTTGATTTTAATATTTATGATTGTCTTTGGCTTATGTAAGCTGTTTTTATTTAAGAAATGATATTTCCTGTTCATAGAATAATCAATCTTTGTTGTTTATTTATTTTTTATAAATTGTAGAGTGTCATTTACTTTTTTAAGTAATTTGTTTATTTATTACGCATGACTCCTGATAATTTGTTTTTATAAATATTGTTTATGGATTGATCAAATTGAAAATGTTTTGAAAAACATTCTACTTACTTCTGTGTTCATGTATTTAAAATGCAAAATAAATAAATAAATAAATATGCATTGGCGAAAAAAATGGACAAATTAATTTGTTTATTTTATTTTTTAAGAAAACCTTAGCGACGAAGGACATCGAATTTGCTGTTCTTTGTTTTAAAAATACTTTTTCATTTAAAAAAACCTAGGTTTTTATTTTACTTAATTTAGAATTACAAATTAAGAAACAATTCTTTACTGCAAGCGATTTCTTTTTTATATCTATGAATGATTATTTTTTTTAGAAATTCAAATTAAGTAACGCTTAAGTTAAGCATAAAAGATTTCATTTTCATACGCTGAGCACTTTGACCTGTAGTTATTGGCTACTTAAACGTAGCAAATTCAGCCTTATCGAGGATAACGCTACATTGTTGAACATTAGGCTTGCCGCACCGCGTCTCCGGGGAATTCGGTTTCTCAACCCAAAAGAAAGATTTCTATAATTCTAGCGGCCTGATGGCCAATTGACTAGCGCTTAGGTTTTGGTTAGATAGGCTTCAGGTTCGCATCCTGGCAGTGGCATGCAAGTTTTGTTACTGGTTCGGAATCCACGTTAAACTGTAGGTCCCGGTCTATATTAGCCTAACGTGTGCAAAAAATGATCGTAGAGCGACAAACCAAATCTATAAATCTAGTTTTTGCCGTGCCCATTCCTGCTAGAGACATGGGAACTCGCTTGTCGAATTTTGTATTGAGATTGCATTTATAATATTTTCTATAATGATATTGTAACTCTATATAATCTTCTATAATCATAATCTGCTGCTTCCAGTGTCTCTGCTTTTGGTACCATAGGCTTCAGGTTCAAATCTTGCCGGTGGAATGGATTTTGTTAGTGATTCGGAATCCACGTTAAACTGTAGGTCTCGGTTTAATGAGTCCAAAGTGTGCTTAAAATAAAATGTAGAGCATTAAACCAAATCCAGGTCTGCCCTTATTCAAAATTAACATATTCTATAGCTTTTTGTATTAGCTATAAAACACATAATTTATCAACAATGGCGCAACATCCCCATTGTTGGCCAAGGCCGTCGGCCTACTGGAAAATTACGAGACGAGAGATGTTTTACTTTTGACAGGGCAGGGCTGTCAGCCTTACGCGCAACAGCCATAGTAGACCAGGATCTACGGTTTAAAGTGGATTCGAACCACTACAAGCATCCATGCCACCGCCGGGACTTGAACCCGAAACCTGTGGTACGGAGCGCACAAAGTGCTGGTCATTCGACCATCATGTCCATAAACACATAATTACATTTATTTATTTTTCGCTATTTGAAATTAATAACGGTGAGTTTGAAATGTTTTTGTGTTCTGCAATTACTACCCCTCCTTTCTTCCCCTAAACGTTTACGTGTGTAGAAAAAAAAAGCTTTTTTTTTTTCAATTTAAATTCAAACTTGAATTTTTGTTATGATTAAGTTTCTAAAAACAAAATCTATGTTCGGCAACGTGTAGTTTTCAGATTCGTGTTTGCTCTGTAACTGTTTTTTAAACGTGATAAGTTCTTTGTTTCTCAAGTGCCAATTTCTGTTAGTCGCCAGAAAGCGTGTTATCAACACTTCACTCTGTGATAACTAGATTTTAAAACAAAAACGTATTTCCCATTGATATGAAATTCGAATGCATACTTAAGGTGAGATTTCCTGTTATCGGACTGCTTTGCTTGCAAGGAAAAAAAAAATTAAATAAATAAAAAATAAAAATAAATAAATAAAATAAAATTTTAAAAAAATAATAAAAAAAATAAAAGAACTATGCATTTGACAGTTTGAACAACTGAGCATTGAATCTGTTTCATGTTTGTTTTTTCTAATGACGACATATTAAAAAATGACATCACTGCTAATTGGATGGAAATGATACTCCCTATTGAAATGTAAATTTAAGCAGATTGGACGGTTGAGTTGTTGAAAAACATCAAAGCATGATGTCGGCTGATTCGTGGTAAATTTCACACTTATGTATTTAATCTTGTATTGTGGTAAACTGTGCCCTTATGTATTTAATCTTGTGTTGTGGTAAACTGTGCCCTTATGTATTTAATCTTGTATTAGTGGTAATTCGCGCCCTTACTTATTTAATATTGTATGCGGGTTAATCTGTGCCCTTATGCATTTAATCTTATATTTGTGGTAAAATTACATCCTTTGTGTTTAATCTTGTATTCGTGGTAAATTGCTCCTTTATGTATTTAATCTTGTGTTCGTGGTAAATTGCTCCTTTATGTATTTAATCTTGTATTCGTGGTAAACTGCCCCTTTATATTTTTAATCTTGTATTCGTGGTAAACTGCCCCTTTTATATTTTTAATCTTGTATTCGTGGTAAACTGCGCCTTTATATTTTTAATATTGTATTCTTTGTAATCTGCTCCCGACGATTTGCAGTTAGCTTACAAGAGAATACATGTTCAAATCCGTTGACAATGTGCGATGTGCTTACTATAGAATGAGGAGAGACTCGATGGTTAATTAGTCAGACTGTTCAAGACTGCTCAATGGGAGTTTTCCGGATTTTCCAAGAACGACACGCAAATGGGGAACAGTTGCCCCTAAACCCCTCTCGGGAAGCAATGTCCTTTCTTCACCACCCATCGGTGGGCTATTCGTGGTATCGGAGGGTATATAAAGTGAGCACGAAATTTCAACACTATTCAAAAAATTTCCTATTCCTGAGTCCACTTCAAACTTCCAACTTCTGACTCTTCACTGTAAATAAAAATTACTTTTATTTTTTAAAATTACTTACCTAAAAATTAATTGAAAAATTTTAAAAAGAATTACTTTTATATATATATATATATATTTTTCCAATCGAGAGTCGGATTTTTTCACCTGCCTCCGACTCACGATTCCTTCAAAAAATGCTCGACTACTTTCTCCCGACTCCGATTCGCACATTCTGTATAATAAAAACACAGGAATTGATTTATTTATTTCCACGTGGTTTTTGCGATCTATGTAATCTTTTTCATGCATGGAATATAAGTGTCCGTAGAGTATTGGACTCTCCTCCCATCCTCCTGCAAATATGTTATTTTTACACATTATGACAAAGGCGTAGAACAGATTAAACCAGCTTTTCTTCCTTCCTTAAGAGCACGCGGGTACTTGGACTTGGTCTAGATCAGGGATGGGCACACTTTTTCGGTCGCGGGCCAAAAATCGAATAAGAAAAAAAGTTTGGCGGGCCAAGATACATTTTTCTGAAATTTTAAAAAACAATATACACGCATTACAATTCAAATATGTTAAAGAGATGAATTTGCGATTTTTTGCGAGAAATTTGCGATTTCATTTCTAAAAGTTCCTTATAGTGAGGTTCGAAGTGAGAGGTACTGATTCTGAGGAACGAGGTTAAAGGCTCCTCTGTCAGTCTACTTCTGAAATAATTCTCTCTAAGGTTCACAGTTGAAAACACTTGTTCACATATATAAGATGAAGCAAACATAGCACTGATTTTCTGTGCTTGCTATTTCCGTCGATTTATGTTTTGTAGAACAAAAATAGAGAAAGTAAAAAGATCATCAACCTTTTGAAAAAAAAAAAAAAAAGGGAAGAAAAACATAATATTTAATCAAAGGAGATGGATATATACTATATATTTCTTTTAATTTGCCTCTTCCGGCAAATTAAAATTCTATCCGCGGGCCGGATAGAACTTTTAGGCGGGCCGGAGTTTGCCCATCCCTGGATTATACTGTGCATCCTTCGTTTTTATTTATTTATTGTACCCTTTCTTTCCAAGTTCTGTTTGGCTCAAGAGTCAGCCAAGAGAAAAACCCGACAAGATGAGTTCGAACTCGAAATATCTCGCATTACAGTTACTCAGATTTAGCGTCACAGACTGCGCTTACAGAGTCAACTCTTTTGAAGGTGAGAGATTGAAAAGACTTGAAAGCTTCGAAGTTTCATGTTGACACAGCCATGTTACAAAGAACATGGCGTGAATCGGAACTGTTTGAATCCATTTTGGAGAAAAAGCAATAAAAAAAAATTCAAAAGATGCATACTTCATGATGCTGAAGGTATAGAATCACTGTAGATATACGGAAGAAAAAAATTAAATTAATATCTTCTCTTTCATATGTTATAAACGTACGCATATATCTTTTCGAACTTCTTTTATGTATATATATATATATACATTTTCTAAACGGATAAAGACTTTTTGACTTTCAAAACTTATTTCGAAATTCTTTATTGAATTTAGTACTTCTAAGCGTTGATTCGTAAGCGCTAATACCTTTAAATAAATAAAAAAAAATGTCGGAAAACTGTTGACTGTAGTTCCATTGAAAGCTGTATCTTTTATCTCATTAATTGGATTTTTATTCCCCTTTTTTTTTTTAAATATCCCTTTGACGAATCCCTTCCCCCAAAAAAAAAAAAAAAAAAATTAAATAAAAAATCACTTCATTGAATTTGGTCTTCAAAGAAGAGATCTGAGCTCGGAATGGTGGCTTTTAATTAATCGCGATTCAAAGGATCTCCGTCGGGGTGTCAGCCACAGGTGGCGGCGGCAATTATCATTCAAATGCCGTCTCGGGTTTGTTTAATTTCATTTATGCTCGCACAAAACCCTTCCTCTTGCGGGGAAAATCGATAAGCTCATAGTTCCCGACGGCTACGATTCTTCCTTCCTTGCTAGTATCCTTGAACACACTAAATTGTCGACTGCTAGCTATGGACGATATACAGCAGGGAAGTAAGCACTCTTTAATCCGGCATTCGATGGTTCGGCACTTTCTGTAATATGGCACCGATTGACCTATTCGTTTTCGGATTTTTACTGTGGATTTGGTTGTTTGTTGGGCTGGACAGCGTGGAGCACATTTTCGCTTAATGTTTAGTGAATCATAAAAAGTATAATAAGATAGAGATTACTTTTACTTTACAGTTTAACATTGGCGATGATGGGGCCTGAGTGGCCGAGTGACTAGCGCTCTGGCGCTCAGGACCCACAGGTTTCGGTTCGAGTCCCGGCGGTGCCATGGATGTCTGTAGGGGTTCGGAATCCACTTTAAGCAGTAGGTCGCGGTTTAACACGATCGTAGAGCGTTGTGGAGGTAGTGTTACTCCACGTCCATAGCTTATCTTCAAACTATACGCACCTCCTGGGTAGTGCTGAGTAACGTCAGTGCTTACTTTAAGGCATAACGTCAGTGCAGCGCATTACTTTAAGGCATAAAAGACAATTGTCATTGAGTGTTTTCCATGTTGATCTGGACAGCAGGGAATTAGAACAAAAAGAAAATAATAATAAAGCCCTTGAATCCACTAAGCCGTCGACTGCTTTAGGACGGTGGTGGCTAGCTATGGAACGATATACAATAGTGCAGTAAGTTCTCTTTGATCCGGCATCCGATGATTCGGCACTTTCTGTTTTCCAGCACCGATCGAGCCATTCGTTTTCGGATTTTTTCCAGTGGATTCGGTTGTTTGTTGATCTGTACTTCGTGCAGTCAAATTTAGGTTGCTCACAGGAAAATGTTCAATACGCAATTAAAAAAAAATTGTTAGCAGGATATAAATTATATCTTAGCCTAGAATGAAAGTAAAATAACTGGAACAATTTTGGAAACTTTAACATAATTTTATATATATATATTTTGTAATTCTACAAAGAGTCAACAATCGTATCTTTATAATGACTCCAATTCTCGACTCCTTCAAAAATGTGGGACGGAAAATGTTAAAAATCGTTTTTAAATTGGTCAGCACCAACAGTTTAAGCAGTATCCACCAACTCTGCATCCAGTACGTCTTGAAAAAAAACCATGTGCGCAGTACTTTGATGCGATGAAGGTTGCTTTCCTTTTTAATAGATGAGTTGTTTTTCTTCCCCGCCGCTGCCATTGGTAACAGGCTCACGTTCATGGAAGACATGCCCAGAATATTGAACAGGAGAACCCCTTCTGTCGCTGGCATCGGTTGTGAATGCACTGGTGAAAGTGGCTGGTAGATAATTTTTCCAAGCATTTTAACATTGAATAGCTTTACTGAATATGGTTCAAGATTAAATCGTAAAAAGGCATTAAAAATTTTTATGCACGTGTTTAATTCATTTTTTTTTGAAATTATATTTGTGTATGAAAACAAGTAATATAAAAAAAGAAAAATTTTAAAGTCAATTCCTACTCTTTTTCACTCTGTTGCAGAAAGTCCTTTATAAATAATTTTCATTCATTTTTTAAGTTTACCTGGCGCCATCTATGGGTAGATATATGCAACTTAAATCTAAAAAAAACTCAAATTAATGAATTAAATTTAATTAATGAATTACTATTTGAAAAAACTGTATTAACATCAAGTGTCCACTACAAGTTAAAAAAAAAAAGTATTTGAACTTGAGTGAATGAATAAAAAGTGTTTATGAACGATTGAAAATTTGAACAAGGTATATATACGGAGAGTGTGAGCTAATAGAAGGAATTGAATAATCAAGTTAAAAAAGAAGTTTTTTTTTTTTTACTTGTTTTTATTTTCTAAAATATTTCTCATTTCTGCGATTAACATATCTACAAGTAGATCTTTTTTTTTTTTTTTTTTTTTTTTTTTTTGTCCCATGCAGCAATCTTGACTTAGGTGCCATGAACATCTGACAGGTTTTTCAATGGTTTTTAATGACAGGATTTTTAACGGCAATCAATGATTTTTAATGGTTTCTTATCGTACAACTCATACCGGACATAAGGATTCGAGGTTGTTTAATATCATTAAAAAGAAATCTGAACAAAAGGAATATTATACCATGTCAGTTTTTGTTCATTATCGCGATGAAATATTTATATGCGCTCTTTTTTTTATCGCATAGTGGGATAAAAGGAGACTATTCAATGAATAGAAAATCCGTGATCGCAGAACACAATCCTTTGTACCATCCCCATCGCCTTTTGAACTCATTTACACTGATACCATCACCAAGTTTTTATGAAATGGGTCCAATCTGTAATCAAATTGGCTACGAAGATGCTCAAAGATCTCATTTGTTTTGCTCACTGTAAACAGAACTCCGAAAGACCTGCATATAAGTACTATTGTGTTAAAAAAGTAAGACCCATTTTCGATTTAAAATTCCCGGGTCTTATGGAATTTCAATTTTTTCTTCTTTTTAGGTTGCTGGCACTGTCCTTGACATCTGTGTGAAATTTGACGTCAAAATATTCATGAGTGTTTGAGGTACGCATGGCTTTGTGAGACGCTCAAACGGATACCTGCGATTTTTGAAATGTCTGAATTCATTGAGAAAAAGAACTTGCATTCAATTTTGTTTGCGGAAACGTACAGAATGTTGCAGAAGGCATTCGGTGAACATTCCTATATCGGAAAGAAAATGTTTGCAAGTGGTATAAACAGTTCAAAGAAAGCAGAGAACGTGTTGAAGACGAAGAGCCCTCTAGTCATCCACCTTAATCGACGAAGCACACGTCCAAAAAATTATGGATTCGGCGCTTGCAAACCGTCGATTTACAATTAGAGACCTTGCTGATGATGTTGGAATTTCAAAAGGGTCGGTCAATTCAATTTTGGGCCTCAAACGCGTCAAATCTCGATGGGTATCGAAAACACTGAATGCGTCAGCTCACACTGTATTGATTTTTCGTGACTTTTTCGCCAAAAATGAAACCCATATTGTTCCACAACCATCGTATTCACATAGTGCGACTTCTGGCTATTCCTAAACTCAAAAGACCACTCCGGGGACACCGTTTTGAATCGATTGAAGAGATTCAGCGTGAATCGGCGCGCGCTTTGAAGACCATCACTGCCAATGACTCTTTAGCATGCGTTGAGGATTGGGAAAAGAGTTTTCATAAGTGCATTGTGACCGGAAGGGATTACTTTGAAGGCGATGAAATAAATTTGGAAGAATAAATAAAGAGTGTTTTTGGAAAAAAAAAAAACTTTTAGGCACATTAGTACACTGGTACCATCACCTTGAAGCTTTTATGAAATTGGTCCAAAACCAATTTGGCGGCGACGATGCTCAAAAATCTCATTTGTTTTACTCAACTGTAAACTGAATACCGAAAGACGTGCATATAAGTATGACCAAAATGAAACATAAAACACTTGTGCCATGCTTTTTGGACACCTTCCTATAACAAGTACTCTTACATCGGTATTTAAGAACCTGGTGTCAATTCGCCTTCTGAACGCACGTGTCTACGAATACACATGCATTGAGAGACCTTAAACACATACCCTTGAACCTACGTTCAAGAAACCGGGTGTACGGAAGTGACTGCGTTTTCTAAATATACAACCTATTCTTTGAGTGTATATTCAAACTATGTTTGCAGTAGATATATTATAGAGTCGATGACTGATCGCGTAGTAAATGGGTGGAGCAGCCAACTCTGGCGGATTCAAAAAGAGTGGCATCATAGGAGAGAAAATGCCATAAAAATAATTTTAATCTTTAATAATTAAAATTTTAGATGACACGATATCAAAAAACTAGATGAAAAATTCCATACTCACTACTATACTTTAAAAAAAAAAAAAAAAACAGCTTTTTCCGCGTCTATATGATTAGAACCCTACAAGTAATCGATTCGTCCGTTTACGTCGTTAAAGCGGGTGTTTACTATTTCACATGATCCGTGGTCAGATTTTACCAACGTGTGGTCGGATACCTATGTTTTAATTGACTCTAATATGAAGCCCGTGTTTTTCCGCTTCTGACATGCTCTTTGGAAGATTTATGTGTCAGCAAGTTATTGTTGTTGTTCAAATGTAGCTGGCAATACAGGCAGATGTGTCAACAAGTGATTAAGAAGATTTATTTAGGAAGATTTATGTGTCACTTTCAGCTAATTAGACTGAGACCTACAGTTTAACGTTACACTCACAAGCATCCATGCCATCGCCATTAATCGAACCTAAAGTCTGTGGTACCAAAAGCCAGTGAGCTAGCTAATTCACCCTCAGGCTATGTCTCGAAGTTTTAAGTCAAATCAATCATCAAGTTCCGATATAAATTAATATTGGTGTCTAATATGTATTTGAAATCCATAAATGCTATTGTTCTAATGCAGCTGGCAATTATATTTTAATCTTTATGCCATAAGCAAGGGCTGCACCGCTATTACTCATTTAGCACTATCCAGGGGGCAGGATGTGAGTAACACTGCCTCCACAATGCTCTATGATTCTATTAGACCGGGACCTACGGTTTAAAGTGGATTCGAACCACTACAAACATCCGATTCGAACCCGAAACATGTGGTACCGAGTGCCGGAGCGCTAGCCACTCTGCCATCAGGCCCCAAAATCCATAAATGTGGTTATGGCAGTTTGATGTTCGAGCTCTCTAAAGTCGAGATTACTTTATGAGCCATCGAAAAATAAATGACTATTAACAAAAACATTGATATCTTGCGAACCTGAATGGGCGAGTGTCTAGCGCTCGGTGCCACAGGTTTCGGGTTCGAGTCCCGGCGGTGCTGTGGGTGTTTGTAGGGGTTCGGAATACACTTTAAGCCGTAGGTCTCGGTCTACTATGGTCGTTGGGCATAGGGTTGACAGCCCTATCCCGTAAAAAGGAAAAACATCTCTCGTCTCGTAATTTGCCAGTAGGCAGATGGCCTTGGCCCACAATGGGGCTGTTGCGCCAATGAAGATCAATTATGTGTTTGATAGCTACTGTAAGAGCGACAAGCAGCAGAAGTCAGACTTCTACCTACGAGTACTCCATCAGAACAGAAGCTGCATCCCACTTCCCTCCTTCCATGAGGGATACGTATTGATACACATTGATATCTTGTCTTGTAAATTTTTAAACTGTAGGTATTTAAGTTATGTATTATTAACCCCAAAAAAAAAAAAAAAGCAGGTCGAAGACTTTTCGTGCGCTGTCCTGGAATTAATGAATCCACACTTAAATGCCGGTTTTCGAAAACTGAGCCTGGCGAATCGTCTTTAAAAGAGTGGGAGGAGAAGAACTTCCGCCAAAGTGGAACTTAATTAGCGCTGCTTTTGAAAAAGAGCTTTGTGGGGGCGGCACAAACACACCGCCCCGTCGCTCGAAACAAAAGCGAAAACAGGAGAAGGGGGCGGATAGGGAAAGAAAAATTCAATTTGTATCTCATTCTTCAGTTCCCTTTCCTTCATCCTCCATCTGTTCTGTTAAGTAAAGTTATTCCTGTAATTCTCGAAATTCCTGTCATGGCGGTAAAAGCTGAAGAGATGTTGTTCCTACTCACATCTTTTGGATAACAGGGACATTTTTTTGTCAATTATTAAGTGTTTTCCCTCTTAGGTACCTTTCTTCTTCTAGGTAATTATATACATGTTATATTATCGATGCAAGGGCCAGAATGGCCGAGTGGCTAAGCGCGCTGGCGCTCGGTACCACAGGTTTCGGGTTCGAGTCCCGGCGGTGCCATGGTTGTTTGTAGTGGTTCGGAATCCACTTTAAAAAGAGCGTTGCGGGGGGCATTTTTACTCCGCGTCGTAGCTTATCTTCAAGTTACACACGCCCCTGGGTAATGCAAAGTGAGTACGTCTGTGCAGCACTTGCCTTAAGGCATCCAAGACGTCCATGTTCTGTGTTTGCCAGCATTAGAAAGAAAGAAAAAAATATTATCGATGAAGAGCCCTGATGGCCGAGTAGCTATCGCTTTGTCGCTCGGTTTGGTTTAGTTTGTCGCTCTACGGTCATCGTGTGCACACTTTGGGCTAAACAAATCAGGACGTACAGTTTAAAGTGGATTCGGAATCACCCACAATCATATATACCACCGCCAGGATTCGAACCTGAAACCATCGGTACCAACGGCCTTGGCGCTCGGGGCCTCTGGTTTCAGGTTCGAGTCCCAGTGGTGCCATGGATGTTTGTGAGTGGTTCGGAATCCACTTTAAACCGTAGGTCCCGTCTATGATCGTAAAGCGTTTGTCTTGCTGTTGAGTCAGTCTTCAGCCGCCGTGGTTCCCCGCTGAAATTGAAGCTTCATATCACCTCTTTTAAGTTCAGTCCCGGTGGTGCCCTGGATGTTCGTAGTGGTTTGGAATCCATTTTAAACCGTAGGTCCCCGTCTAACAGGATCATATAGCATTGTGGGGGTAGTGTTACTCGCGTCCGTAGCATATCTTCAAGCTACACGTGTTCCTTGGGTAGTGCTAAATGAGTAACAACGCTGCAGCCCTTGCTTATGGCATAAATATGGTATTGTATGTATCTCTGAATTGCCAGCTGCTTTAGAACAACATATTATCGATGCGAGATGCACACACGTAGTGAACTATCGCCACTGAACGTCGCTTTTCTCGTTTATGAAAGTGATTTTTAGGCAAGGCGAATCCATAATTGCATTTTATAAGTATTTTCATTATCTTGGACAAACGATCGTTATTTCACTTCCTTTTTTTTTTTTTATGTATATCATCTGTCTAAACAGATCAAGCACGCACAAAAGGAATGAATCTATAGGTGAAGCGTATTGCGCGTGTTCAAATTACATTTTTTAATGATTAAAAGTAATTAATATTAATTAAACTAATAATTAATATTAATTAATCTAATAATTAAAAATAATTAATAGGTAATATTTAATATTTCTTTGAATCTGCGTTTTCCTTATTAGTGTAATTTAATGATCGTGTCAGAATTGGCACATTGGGGTTTATTTGTTCATTCATTAGGTTTCATATGTTTATTCGTTAGGGTTCATTTGTTTATGCATTTGGTTTTATATTTGTATATTCATTAGATTTCGTTTGTTCATTCATTAGACTTTATTTGTTCATTTATTAAGTCTCATTGTTTTATTCATTAGGTTTCATTTGTTCATTCTCATTCTTTATTTATTGGGGTTCATTTGTTCATTCATTAAGCTTTTATTTTTGTTCATTCATAAAGTTTCATTTGTCATTCATTAGACTTCATTTGTTCATTCATTAGGTTTCATTTGTTTATTCATTAGGTTTCATTTTTTAATAATTAGGGCTCATTTGTTCTTTCATTAGGTTTCATTTGTTCATTCATTAAGTCTCGTTTTTTTATTCATTAGGTTTCATTTGTTCATCATTAGGTTTCATTTGTTCATTCATTAGGTCTCGTTTTTTTATTTATTAGGTTTCATTTGTTCATTCATTAGGTCTCATTCTTTTATTCATTAGGTTTCATTTGTTCATTCCTGGTTCATGACTGGTTTAATTTCATTAAACATTGATTAAAATATTGAAATCGGCCTAACGATGAACTGGCAAAAGAAAAAAGGAAGTTTGAATTTTATTTTTATACTGTGATGATTTGTTTATGTAGTTTAATAGAAATTAAAATTTTTGTATTCAATATTTCATATTTATAACGTTTTCTTTTTTATGCATTGGAATTAAATGAGTACAACAATGTAAAAATTATGAATAAAATAATCGATATATGGAATTTTGATTTCAGATATCCCTTCTGTTACTTATTATTTAGTGTCACCTAAAGAGCTTCCTAAGCGTTCGCGCTTTATTTGTCGTCCCAACCCACCCTTATTGTTAAAAAAAAAAAAAAAAAAATCTCATAGATTATTTGATATTATAAAAATGTGACAATTAGACAACGTGTAATTTAAAATGACATGCAAATAGCATTCTTAATATTTTAAAGCCCATGGGACAGTGATAGTGCGCAATTAACATGCAGGTAGGCTGAAGTTCGAATCCGTTGATGGCGTTCGTTGTTGTCACAGCTTTTAAAAAGGAGGACATTCGATGATGATTATGGCAATATCATCAGCAGTTGGCTGTCGATGGGATGTGTTGATGCATCTAATCGAAAGCCAACAGCCTGGTAGGTGTGTTTATGTGTTTACTTCCGTACGAAGCGCCAAGCAGTGACTGAAATATCTAAAAAGTTTCGCTGTTCATTCAATGGCTTGCAATATACTGAATTTATATATATATATATATATATATATATAGCCAGCAAGCACTCACGCTGGAGTCAAATAGACCCCACACCTTTTTTTTTTTTTTCGCTGAATTGTTTACGAATTTCTTTGTTTATATTGACTGTACTTCTTCAATCTTCCCGGGTGGTCACTTAGAAGGGAAAGATCTCAACAAAAAGAAAAAATAAAATGAGGGTTCCATTCTGATTTGGGTGTTGAGATCCTTTTGACCTGGTGAGGGTACTTTTATTGAAATTTAACATAGCAACAATGATAGCGTATAAGCGGGAGCGACGAAGACGATTAGATTCTTATTTTATGCGAGTGTTCCTCTAAAATTTCGAATTATAATAAAATTTAGATTATTCCAAAATGAATGGTACTTTTGAACGTGATCATGAAACAGAATCAGAACAGGAAGTAAATTTTGAAGGTTCAGACTTGAGCAACGAAGAATATAAGAGCTTAATTTTAGGAAAGATGAAACAAAAAGAAAAATAAATATATTCCCAGAATGTACAAATACAATTTGTCAATAGTGTGTCATTTACCTGATGACAAGGCCATTTACAGAGCTTCTACGGATGATAAACTTATGATTCAGCATAATTATTTAAAAAAAAAAGTTTGCCGTCCACCGTATAAAATAGACTTTAATAATTGTAAAATGACTTCTAAATATGACTTCATCTATGTGGTCGAGGGAAAATCAATAGAAAAATATTATCTGCTTGTTGTGAAAAATGTTATAAATCTTTAGTGAGATACGTTCTCTTATCACATGCATAAGTTGTTCTGAAGATCACATTGATGAACAGTTGGAAAAAAAGTGTCAAAAATAATGTAATTTGTTGTAAAAAAAATTGTATTTGTATGAAAGAAAATTAAATCAATTCTGAACTGATTTCTTGTATTCAGTAGTAAATTTTCATGATTTATTCTTTCACATGTAAATAAAATCTAAAACATGGATTTTATTATGATTTGATAATATTTTAATTAGAAAGTAATATTTATTTTGCTGCTTAGTTTGCACATTAGTTAAAAATTACAAAGAAAAAAAAAAGTACTTCAAAAAAGAGAATAAAAACAAAAACAAAAAACTAAAGTAAATTAAAATTATTATTATTAAAATTTGTATTTGTATCATTTATTATTATTTGATTAAAATTATTATTTTTTTCTTTTAATATTATTATTTGTTTATTATTATCATTTTATTTTAAAATTGCTATTTAAAAGAAATTGTATTTGTCTCCTATACAGCAAACATCAAATCTTAAGAGGATTTTTTCCCTTTATAAAGTTGATGGGGCCTGATAGGAGTGACTAGCGCGCTATGGTGCCACAGGTTTCGGGTTGAGTCAGGGGTGTCATGGATGCTTGTTAGTGGTTCGAAATGCACTTTTAAACCGTAGGTCCCGGTCTAATATTACTGTAGAGCGTGGGGCGTAGGGCTGACAACCGTGCCCCGTCAAACGAAAACATCTCCCCCTTTGGAACTCTGGGGCTGTTGCGCCAATGACGAAGAAATCCCGTTTTGGGGAATTACTGTATATGTTACGAAACAGACGAATTAAAAATTGAAATTGGTACGTTTGTGAAAATTGCTTTAAAATTGTGGTCGAATCGACCCATGAGTATGTTTGTGTTTTAACATTGAGTGCAATGTTAAAATACTAGCACAGGAAGGGCAAATTACGGCCCGCGGACCAACTTCGGCCGCCGGAAGATTTAATCCGGCCAGCGGATGGAATTTTAATTTGTTTGTCCGAGGCAAATTAAAAGAAATATATATTTATATATTATAGATCAATCTCCTTTTTCTACTTGGATAAATTTTACTATTTTTTTTCCAAAGGTTTGAGGATCTTTTTTACTTTCTCTTCTTTTGTTCTAAAAAAAACACAAATCGCCGGAAATAGCAAGTACTGACAGTTTTCACTTACATGTGACATGTTCACTTACAGTTAAATGTGTTCATAACGGTAAAGTGTTAAAATCGGAAGTTCTTTGTTAGTTATAGCTGTAGATTGACGCCAACAAGTTAGTTTTACAAATCGTTATCAAAGTAAGTTTCCCAAATATAATATCTCACGCCCAGAAAATCAATGCTCTTTTGCTTCATCTTATATATGTGAACAGGAAGTGTTTTCAACTATGAACCTTAAAAATAATTATTTCAGTAGATTAGCAGATGAGCATTTAGCCTCATTCATAGAATCAGTCCATCTCCACCTCTCAACCTTACTATAAGGAACTTTTAAAAAATGAAATCGTAATTTCATTCATCTCATTAACATTTTATAGTAATATAAAATTAAATTGTATACTTGTAATACTTGTATAGTACATTATTAAATTGTAATATTTGTATATTGTTTTTAAAATTTTAGAAAAAATTTATCTTGGCCCGACAAACTTTTTATTTTCGATTTTTGGCCCGCGACCGAAAAAGTTTGCCCATCACTGGCTTAGGGAATAGGCAGAAGTCGCACAGTGTGAATACGGTGGTTGTCGAAGTGTGAGCTGGCGCATTCAGTGTTTTCGGTACTCCATCGAGATTTGATGCGTTTGAGATCCAAAATGGAATGGACCGGTCCTTTGAAATTTCAACATCATCAGTAAGGTCTCGAATTGTAAATCGACGGTTTGCAAGCACCCAATCTTTAATTTTTTTGGACTAGAGCTTTGTCGGTTAAGGTTGAGAGTCGACCAGAGGGCTCTTCGTCTTCAACGCGTTCTCTGCCTTCTTTGAACTGTTTATACCACTTCTAAACATTTCTTTCCGGTATAAGAATGCTCACCGAATACCTTCTGCACCATTCTACACGTTTCCGCATTGCAATTGGATGCAAATTTAAATTTATAAGTTCTTTGCTCAATGAATGCAGACATTTCGAAAATCGCCGGAATCGGTTTTAGCGTCTCACAAAGCCAAGCGTAACTCAAACACTCATGAATATTTTGACGTGAAATTTCACACAGATGTTAAAGACAGTGCCAACAACCTAAAAAAAAAAAAAAAAATCTAAATTCCATAAACCCCGGGAATTTTCAATTGAAAATTAGTCTTTACTTTTTGGACACAGTAGTATACTCAATTTTGGGGCCCACTCTCTCTTTATATATCTGAGGCTGCTTTCCGTGCTGTCAGTTTCTGAGCATGCGCGTTCACTTCATCCCGCGGTTCTCTTTTCCTCCCGCGTAGCCAATGGGAGCGGGCCCTTTGTTCTTTGCCGGCCGTGGAATCGTTTGCCGTGTGTTTGTAAAAGTTTTTTTTATCCCTGCGGTGGCAATGGAAGTGAAATCGAAAGCAGTTAATGAGTCATTACTCCGAGCGGATGGGTGCGTAATGGAACAGTTTTTTTTTTTTTTCCTTCACTGTGACCGAAAATGAAACAGAAACTCTGGTTCAAGTCAGCGTTGATGAAAGGAGTCGGCAGTCTTTTTTCTTTCCCCCTGCTCTAGTCTGCCATTAGTGGCAAAAAGAAAACACCTGTTCTGTTTCTCTTTCCCCACCCTTCAGAAGATTGTTTTTTTTTTTCTAAATAGAAGCTGTAAAAAAAAAAATCTGTTCCACGAGCTTGTAGCAAAAGCTCACTGATTGAGAAACACCTTGGAGTTTCGTGACACTTTGATTTTTATCTGTAATTTTCTTCAAAATGAAACTTTTTTTTTTTTTTGGAAAGGGAAAAAAAAGGGAGGAAGAAAAAAAGTTATGCTGAAGGAAAAAAATATTCCACGAAGTAACATTGTTTCTTGATTTTAAGGAAATGATAAGTATTTTGTATTTGAAATTGTTCCCAGGTGCATGGTCTAAATATGTATTTCTTTTATATATATATATACAATACAGAGTTGAGTCGTATTGTATGTATATATATAAAAGTGTATTTTAGGTTATTGTAAAAAAAAAAAAAAAAAAAATATCGACTTTACACTTAATTTTGGTTTATTCTGTGGCTCTACGATCATATTATACACACTTTAGGCTAATGAGACCGGGATCTACAGTTTAACGTGGATTCCGAGCCACTAGCAAGCATCCATGCCACAGCCAGACTTAGAACCTGAAGTCTATGGTACCAAACCAGAGCGCTAGCCAATTGGCCATCATGCCGCTAGAATTGTAAAAATCTTTTTCTTTTGGATTCAGAGAGGCGAATTTCCCAGAGCCGCGGTGTGGCGAGCCTAATGAACAGCGATGTACCATTAGCTTAGATAAGGCTGAATTTGCTACGTATCTGCCTTTTAAATAGCTAATAACGGCAGGTCAAAGTGCTCAACGTTTGAAAATGAAATCCTTTACGCGTTACTTAATTTGCACTAGAAATAAAAACGTTTCCAATAAAAATACCCAAAGGGCACAGTGCTAGCCAATTGTCCATCAGGCCACACTTAATTTTGAGAGTGCTGTTAATCTTCAGCTACCAAAGGGATTCGATAAATAAATAACTGAATACATTCGTTGAAAATTATAGAATGAATTTCTCAATAAAGTTTCCCTTTTCGTCATTCTTACAAAGGACATATCGAATTAAATTGAAACAAATATAATGCACATTGTTCTGATAACGTGCATCAAATGTGCCTCATACAATGTTGACAATGTTTTTTTTTTACTATTCGATATTCGTAGCATATTACATAAATTCTTTCGCTTATAAAACTAGTTTCCTGTACAAATTCTTATTTAATTTGAATTAATTTTAAATTTCATTTAAGTCCATTAAATGGATGTCAAAATATCATTTGGTCATCAATTTAATGGACTTAAATTTATTAACAAAAGATTTGACCACTAAAATTTATCATAATATCTGTATCAATCAGAATGTTTCGTATAATGTCAATACAAATTTTTCTATAATTATTGAAATACTGTGTATTTTCGAATATAACCCGAAAGTCCTTTTATCTTCAAAAAATTTACCAAAGTTCAAAATCCGTATATAAGGCTAAATAAAATGAAAAATACCGTTACTTACCAATAAATACCTGCTACTTACCATTACTTACGCTATTCTATTACTATTTCTAGTGTACGTTTTGGTACTTTTCTTTTAACCTGGCCAAAAATTTCGTCAAAATCAGATTTCTTGTTTTAGCGACGACGCAACAAACCGGTAATGCAAATAATTTCGAAAATGAAATAACTCATTTTTATAAAACGAATAATCCATATTATATAATCATAATAACTCATAATATATAACCCCCCATGTCATAGATTGAAATATATATTTAAAAATGAAAGCGTGTATTACCAATATTTGGCGATGAACGAAATACGGAAATATATATATTATATTGCAACTTGCAGATGGCTAATTGGATACGTTTCTTTGAGAGATGAGCTGGTCCGTATATAAACCAGACCCCGTGCTTTTGCTGTAAAAAGAAGGTCTAAAATTTTTTGCTTATACATGGAAATAAGCGGTAAATATTAAATGTAACCATTTATTTCGACATTGCATTCTTTTCTTTTTTTTTTCTTTTTTTCCCCCCAATTACAATTTTATGTCCGATTCAGCACCCAAGAAATCTTAGGTGCAACAACGTGCGTTGCAGTCATTGTTTGAAAAAGAAATCCTAAAAAATGAATGGATATTATGACAACATGTGTAAGCCAGGTTGCCTAAAGGGATTTTTTTCTATGTGATACATGTATTATTGGAAATCTTCCAGGTAGGCATTACTTCCTCTACTCGTTAGAGGACTTCACGCGGCGTACATAAATGTAACACAAGATCTATAACTATCAAAAAATGAAAACTGTTTAACGATGGCAACAACATTAAAATACTCCAAGTATCTGAATCGTTGAATCTTCGCATCGCTTATCCCACAATGTTTTCACTCACTTGACCCAATCATAAAAAAATATTACACGCATCATCATTCTTTTGTTGCATTGTCTTTCGAAATTCGGTTAGCTTTCGTACCCGATTAGAATAGACTCTTGAGAAAAGTTGTCGTTTGACATTGGAAGCACTTTATGAAAAGGGTTCCTCTCACCCCCATCCCCACCCCTCTTTGAAAAGTGGGCGGCAACAGCGAAAAGAATCCTCCAGAGAGCGCGCTGTTCGAACGGTGGGCAGAGGAGGATCTTTTGTGTGAAAATCGAGGACTCAGCTGAATTCTTTGTCCCTGAAACTGTACCGATAGGCATCGTCTGTCGGACCCTACATGCAAGCCACTCATCATGGTCCTTCTGGTAGACGTTGTTCATCGAGTGCCAGTGCAAAAGCACTTCAACTAGGCTTCAGAGGGACAAGAATATATTATAGAATGCTATAGAGTTAAAAAAAAAAAAATCGGTCGTATTTCAAACTGGTACTTTTGTATAAGTCCATTTTAAAATTTGTCCTTGTTATACGTCTTGTTTGAATGCTAAACATTTCATTTGGTATACAACTTTTGCTTGAAATACTATTCGCGTGTGCCAAAATATTTGCCAGATGGTTGGATGTGAGTGATGGTTGCAGAGACAATAAATATCCCACCTCCAACAAAGCTCAATACAAGCTTATTGGCATTGTCTGGAATGAACAGAGAATATCCCATTTGCAAAACATCTTGAGGATAGGATTCAAAGAAGATAGGATTCAAGTTCTGTATGTCAAAACATTGCAGGAGACAGTAACCCACCCCCAATAAACAAGCCGCAATAGAATTGTTTGGAATAACCCCAGAGAATGCCACATTTCCGAAACATCCTGAGGGGCTTGGCTTGACTTGCCGCTCTACGGTCAATTTGTGTACACTTTGAGCTAATTAGACCTACAATTTAACATGGAACCACTCACAACATGCATGGCATCGCCAGGATTCGAACCTGAAGCCTGTGGTACCAGCGGCCCAAGCGCTAGCCGATTGACCATCAGAGCCGCAAAAACATCTAAGGAAGTTTTTGGACAGATTTTTAGTCAACCTCAAATTTGGTGATGTTCAACAAAAGCCACCAGTTCGAATAGGGAGAAAAGAAAATTAAATTTGGTATCAGTTATTTATCTATTTCAAATAACTTTTGTGTTTATGTTAATATCAGAAGTATTTAAGTTATTTGTCTACAAGCGGCAATATATATATATGCCAATAAAAGTATGGGAAGATTCAACAATAGATGCTATTTTCATGTGAACAGAGTAATCGTTTTTCCATTCGTTTGGTATCGCCAAACGCCAAGTTCAAGAATCGCCAACGAATTATAAATCAAGTATAATTTTCCTTGTAAAAGTCAGGCCTCACCCATTTCTTATCTATTACTTGTGATTTTGGCATAATAAATTTTTGATTTGAATTAAGTTGTATATAAATCAGTGATGCGCAGACCACTTTGTTAACTGTTTGAATCGCCATGCACTTTTAATTTTAAAAAGTTGTAAGATCGATTGCTTGGGGGAGGAAAAAAATCCCTCTAAAATGTTTGACACATTTTTCGCAATAGTTCTTAATGTGTCAACTTGGAAATAATGTCAAGTTTCTTAATAGTGTTGATCAAAATGTCAGCCAGATGTCATCCCATGTTCTTTCCAGTAATTCGTTGCGTATTTTATGAGATTGTCAAGAACGTTTCCTATGTTGAATTAACACCCAACAAAGCAGCTGCCGTCTTAGCTACATACTGCTACATACTTTTTTTTTTTAGATCTACAAATATGTGTGTATATATAAAAGAGAGTGGGAAAATCTCGCTAATTATCTAATATACATGCATTTATTTCTTTATGTATAAAAAAAATAAATAACATTGTTTAATGAAAAGCAAATAAAAGGACTTTTAAAAATGACTTTATTTTTGTTTGTATTTGATTAGATTTTTTTTTGTAAATAACCAAACGCAAAATATTTCAATGTGTCGATTTTATTTATTTATTTTAAGTTTATGCTTGAAAATGCTTGTTTATAAATATGTTTGATTCAAATAGGTTTGAACATTTTAACTGCTTTATTTAGCAACTCTCTCATCTACTTTGTTTTACTAAATTTTAAAAAGTGGTATATATGTTTTTGGCAATAAATATTTTCATCATCATGAGGGGCCAAGACCGTCTGCCTACTAGCAGATTCTGGAAGCATTAGATGTCGTTTCCTTTTTTGGGGTAGGGTTGTCAGTCGTACGCGCAACGCTCTACAGTTATATTAGACCGAGACTTACTGTTAAAGTGGATTCAGGACCTCTAAACATCCATGGCACCATCTGGACTTGAACCCAAACTGTGGCTTTACCGAGCGCCAGAGTGCTAGCCACTCAGCCATGAGGACCCAATAAATATTCTAGACATAAGAATTTTGGATTCTTCATATTAAACATTTAAAAATAAAAAAAGTCTAATATCTGGAGCAAACACTTTGTGTTTAGAAGTGTCGTTATTTTCTGGCCGTTACAGAATTTCAAATTAATTCATTTAAGGCTGATTGTTTCTATTCTTCATTAATTGCAGCCTGGTGGCAAATTGGCAATCATTCTGGCCATTGGTACACAGGCTTCAGATTTAATCCTGGCAGTGGCATGGAAATTTGTGAGTGGTTCAGAATCTTTTTTAAACAGTAGGTCATGTCTAATTAGCCTAAAGTGTGAACAAAATGATCGTAGAGCGACAAACTAAACTAACAGTACATTTACATGCGAGAAAGGCTTTTCTGATAGGATCACAGAAAGGGAGAGAGCTGCATGGTGGTTAGCATCTTATGTTTCCGAGCGAAAGAAGTCTGCTTCGAAACACTGTGGAAAGTGAAGCTACAAAAACGCGAAATATTTCTTGTCTGTTCCGCAGATTGTCATATTAAATCTGCAGAGTGCATTTTTTGTTGAGTTCGAAGAGCAGAGGAAGTGACGCGAACATCTCGGCAAGAAAAATGTGTGTGAATTAGACTTCGGTGATTCCTTCTGGCCAAAACTGGATCTGTTACATAGAAATTCACTGTAATGGCAACTGACCTCAAATCAAGCGTGATAGCAATACGTAACTT
>BPLR01014201.1:0-60413 GCA_021605095.1 Caerostris extrusa
AAACAAAGCTCAGAAAATATTTACAGCTTTAAGGAAAAGCAAAACTATATTTTTAATATTAAGACTATGAACTTGATAATTCAATGGCATTATAATATATTTACAACATTTTTAAAGTAATATATCTAATTAAAAGTTGTTTTTAGCTTCTCAGATGAATTTTTATACTTTTGTTTTCATGTATGAACACCATAACACAAATTTTTGATCAAATGCTACTGAAACTTTGTATTTATGTTTTCATAAATATTTACAGGGAATAGATCTCTGGAAATGATTATAGCTACATAAATATTTTTTTATTTCAATTTAATTTAAACTTGGAATTACATGCAAATTTTGGAAGAATTTTGTGTCGACAGCATTTAAACTAGCACAAAATAATAAATAATATAGATATAAATTTACCAGAGGTCTATACACTTGTAAAATGTTAGTACAAACTTAGAAATTTAAAAAATATTGATTTGATTTCAGGTTTTACATAACAGTATCAATTTACAGCCATTTTACCCTTATTTTAGCTTATAAAAATTAAAAAAAAAAAATAATGAAATTTTTTTATGTGAAATCATTAGTTGTTAGATACATTCAATCCAAAATGTGTACAAAAGATAAAAAATTTCAAAATTCCTTCGAAGGGTGTTCGTGTACTTTAAACGATCGTTTGCATTTTGTATTTTGTGATTTTTTAAAGTCTTTCTTATTATATCCGATTTTATTTTAATTGTATTGTATTTTTTCAATTATCATTTTCAGTAAACGACCACCAAAAATCTAACCTCAGAATCCGTGTTTCTCCCATGGGCTGCTGTATTTGCATGCTCCGTGTTCAAGAAAACCATCAATTTATTTATTTCGACGAAGAAGAGACTAACAAAAAAATATTGTTCATCGCTTAGTTCTTAGTTAAATGAAAGTAATGATTATTAAAAATTATATTACGTAAAATAATTATAAAACAGTCTTAAAAATCAACATTATCTACCTCATTCATTAAATTAGTAAAATTAAACATTTTCTATTCGTTTTGAAACTTAATTTGATCTTTTCATCATTCTTTACCAATCACTTCCTTAACAATACCAATTATAGTATCTAATTGAACAGAAATACAAGAAAACCACAGCAACGCGTGGCCGGGTCTTCTAGTAAATGTATAATATTCGTTTTTAATTACATTTCTTATAATTATTTCAAGAACTATAACTATGTTGAAATATTATACATAAAATAATGTATATCCTTATAAATATGTTGAGTGTTATTGATGAGTATAAATTATTTAGTTGAATATACCATTATAAATATGAAATAAGACCTTTTTTTGCTCAGTCTACTCTATGTACAGTATGGCGCAGATATTGCTTTTAAATTTCAATAACCATTTCAAGCTTATTAGTAAATATTTTGTATGATATTCCTCGATTAATTACTTTTTATAATTAATTCAACAAATATAAATATATTGAATTATTATACATAAAATAATGTATATCTAATATGTTTGCACAGTCAACCCAATGTATAGTTTCTGGTCAGATGTTGTTTTAATAAATTTAAAAACCATTTCTGTCTTGTAAATAAATATTAGTATAATATAATTAATATACTATACAATATAATTAATTCCACAAATATAACTTGGTTGAATTATTATACATAACCACGTATACTTAATAAATACGTAAATAGTTATAGATCAGTTAAATAGTAATTTGATGAATAGGTATAGCATATATATAAATACTTTGATAAAAAATAAACTTTTAATTTTTCAAAATCATCAGGAATAAACTTTGAAATACCTATTAAAATTACAACGAAAACAAAACCATTATTTATAACACGCATAAATAAATCTTATTACTTTTCTTTCTTCTTTTAAATACACAAAGAAAAGCAAAATTCATTTTATATAAAGACTAATCAGTTAAAAGATTTGCGTCTTTTGAGATAATTAAATTCGTTTGCTGAAACCAACTAGTTTGTTTAGGGTGTACGAACAATGAAATCTCCAATTGATTTAAAAATTTAGTTTTCGAATCGCTGTTTGTGCAAATACAATACGGCGACAAAGAAAATCACAAATGTATTAATTCGTATCTGATTAAAAACTCTTCTGAAGTTCAACATTTATCTCTGTCGATACTATTTATCTTTGCCGAGTGAAAATACTTTTAAACCACTACTTAACAAAAATGCACCGTGTAGAAAAGCCTTGTTTTTAAACATTAGAGAATAAAATCTGCAATAGTCAACCTCTGGGAAAACAGGTTTAATAAATTAATCTTAAATTAATTCTCCTTGTGAAACGAACAAACCCTTTAAAACATCGAACACACTTCTAAGAGAAGAAGTGAGCATTATTTTCGAAATAACCCTCTCGCTCTAAAATTATCACGAAATGTTCTTAAGCGGCTAAAGGCCGGAGAACTAAAAGCTAAGCCCCGTAAATTAATCTTTTAGCTCCAGATTCAATTTATTTCAGCTTCCATATCCATTTTCTCCTGCACAGAGTGATAAATTGCCATTTCGGGTTCAACACGTGAACCTGGAAGGAGAAGCTTCGATACTAATTTGCGGTCCAATTGGGTTGAGAATGAGTTTTCGGGTAGCTCGAACCTGCCGAAAATTTTCCCTCCAGCCACCGGGTTTTGTGGGAGCATGAATAACTTCTTCGTAATTGGTTCAGACAATGCATTCACACGCACCGGGTATTAAATGGAAACTTTTTTTATTCTCTCTTTTGTGAGAAAATAAAGTTTTGCACAGATTCAAAGAGCTATTGGGAAACAATAAGGTGCGTTTTCAGTTTCCGATGGCAAAGTGGTTTTGATTTGTTGTTTCGAAGAATTTTATATTTCAAGATGAAATATGAACTTAAAATAAGTAATATATGAAATTAAATTAACTATGAGCAATTACAGGTAAGGCATTTTCTCAGTTTTCCGTATGTATAGTTTGTGCTCAGATATGCGTTGGATGTAGAACTGACTGCCCTATCCAGTAAATTGAAAACATCTCATGTTTCGGAATCTGCCAGTAATCAGACGACCCTGGCCCACCATGAATTTGGCGTACAATAAGTTAATTTGGTTTGACGTTCTATGGTTATTTTTGTACACTTTAGGCAAATTAGACCAGGACCTACAGTTTAACGTGGATTTCATACTACTAAAAGTTTACATACAACACCATGATTCGAACCTGAAAATTGCGGTAACAAAGGCCATAGCTTTGGCCCATCAGTCAGCAGGCCTAATTATTCCATAGAGGAAGAAGATCTTAGTGAAATTGAAATTAATTTGATGGGGAGGGGGAAAGAATGGTATAACTATCTCTGCAAAAGGTAATGGGCATATTTAATGGTTAACTGATAAATTATTTCGTATAAACAAAAACTGATTTCGTGTAACCACTTATATAGCCATTACATATATAGCATACTTTAAAAAGTACTTTGTTAAACAATAAACTACTTTAATTTTCAAATGCAACAGGAATAAACTTGGAAAAATCCTATTACTAAATATCAAGAAACAATTAATTATAACTCGTTCATAAAAAAATTTAATTACATTTCTTTAAATACAAGTAAAAAAACAAAATTTATTTTATATAAAGACTCATTTAAAAAGATTCCTTTTGAAGTAATTAAATTTGTTTTATTGAAAACCAACTCGTTTGCTTAGGGTGTACGAAAAATAAAATCTCAAATTGATTTAAAAATTTAGTTTCGAATCGCTGTTTCTGAGAATACAATACGGCGAAAAGAAAACCACAAATGTATTAATTCTTATCTCATTCTAAAACTCTTCTGAAGTACAACATCTTTGTCGATATTATTTTGCCTCTAATAAATGGAAAATACTTTTAAACCACTACTTAACAAAATGCACCGTGTAGAAAAGCGTTGTTTTTAAACAGCAAAGAATAAAATCTGCAATAGTCAACCTCTAGGAAAACAGGCTTATATATTAATCTTAAATTAATTCTCCCTTGTGAAACGAACAGACCCTTTAAAACATCGCATACTCTTCAAGAAAAGAGGTGAGCATTACTTTCGAAATAATTCTCTCGCTATAAAATTATCACGAAACCTTTTAGCCGGCCAAGGCCTGAGAACTAAAAGCTTGGCCCCGTAAATGAATCTTTTAGCGCCGGATTCAATTTATTTCAGCTTCCATATCCATTTTCTCCCGCACAGAGTGATAAATTGCCATTTCGGGTTCAAAACGTGAACATGGAAGGCGAGGCTCCGATACTAATTCGTGGAGCAATTGGGTTGAAAATGACTTTTCGGGTAGCTCGAACCTGCCAAAAAAATTTCCTTCTCAGCCTCCGGGTTCTGCGAGAGCATAAATAACTTCTTGGTAATTGGTTCAGACAATGCATTCACGTGCACTGGGATTAAATGGGAAACTTTTTTTTTTTCTTATTCTCTCTTTTTGTGAGATTAAATAAAGTGTTTGCAGAGATTCAATGAGCTATTGGGAAACAATAAGGTGCGTTTTTAGTTTCCGGTGGCAAAGTTCTTTTGTTTTGTTTCGAAGAAATTTATATTTGAAGAAGAAATATGAGCTTGAAATAAGCAATGATGGAATTGTATAAAATATGAGCAATTACAGATCAAGCATTTTTGTTCAGTCTACCCTATGTACAGTTTTTGCGCAGATATTGTTTTTAATAGATTAAAATAACCATTTCAAACATGTAAGTAAATAAATGCATAATATTCATTTATTTAGTTACATTTCGTATAAGGTATTTAAACACTCGTAACTATATGATATAAAATGACTGATTGATATACATGAAAGCTAAGTTAATAGAAAACTGGGGTTATATATCAGTTTGTATTGGTAATTCCTTTGGTTATTAAGGACCTTTTAACAAATAGACGACTTCTGCTTTTTGGACTGGCTGCAATTATTGAACGTTGGAAATTCCCTATGACTATTGAATTTGGTTACTGTTTTGCTACATTAAAGTACCTTATTAATGATGTATATGAAAGCGTAGTTAGTTAAAAAGTGAGTATATTAAAATTTTAAATGAGGATTCTAGTATCTATTTGAGTGAAGTGATTGTAATATCATGATTGACTTTTGCTGATGGACAGGCGGGGAATATTGACATATTTCTGGGTCATTCAATTGGTTTGAATTTTTTTATGTAAGGACAATTTACATTTTTAGATTATATGTTACACACATATATTATTTTATTTATAGTGATTCAAAATAGTTACATTTCTTTAAATAATTATAAGAAATGTAACTAATAAATGAATATTATACTTGTTTTTTACTTACAATCCTGAAATGGTAATTTTTAAATCTATTAAAAACAATATCTGCATAACTATACATACATAGGGTAGACTGAGCGAAAAAACCTATCCGTAATTGCTCATATTTTATCCAATTCCATCATTGCTTATTTTAATCTCATATTTCTCCTTGAAATATGAACTTCTTCTAAACAACAAGAAAAAAATTTGCCATCGGAAACTGAAAACGCAATTCCCAATAGCTCTTTGAATCTCTGCAAACACTTTATTTAATAACACAAAAGAGAGAATAAAAAAAGTTTCCATTTAATCCCAGTGCACGTGAATGCGTTGTCTGAAGCAATTACCAGAAAGTTATTTATGCTCTCGCTTCCAACCAGGAGGCTGGGAATTTTTGACAGGTTTGAGCTGCCTGAAAAGTCATATTCACCCAAATTGCCCCTCGAATTAGTATCGAAGCTTTTCCCTCCCAGATTCACGTGTTGAACCCGAAATAGCAACTTATCACTCTCGGAGCGGGAGAAAAATGGATATGGAAGCTAAAATAAATTGAGTCCAGAGCAAAAGATTAATTTACGGGGCCAAGCTTTACTTCTCAGGCCTTTAGTCACTTAAGAACGTTTCGTGATAATTTTATAGCGGTAGTAGTATTTCAAAAATAATGCTCACCTCTTTTCTTGGAAGCGTATTCGATGTTTTAAAGGGTTTTGTTCGTCTCACAAGGGAGAAATAATTTAAGATTAATTTATTGAAACCTGTTTTCCTAGAGGTTGACCATTGCAGATTGTATTCTCTGCCTGTTTTTTAAATACACTCTCTGGAAGAAAGGACACCCCTCGAAAAGTAGAAAAGTCGACAATACAGCTGACACATGAGCAATAATAGGTATCACGTGTCATCCATATATCCCTATAAATACTCTGTGGAGTCGACTAGAGTTTTTTTTTTTTTTGTCAGGATGCCGCCACGGGAAGAGTTGTCTGAGTTCGAGAAAGGTGTGTTGGTTGGATTGCCTCTTGCCAAGGTGTCAATTGGGAGATATACCGTTTCCGTAACTGCTCAAAATCAACTCTAGCACATGTTGTGTGTCGCTACATGACTGAGGGACACTTTCAGAACAAACCCCGAAGTGGACGACCAACAGTTCTTACCAGCAGGGACCGGTGGGTGCTCGGCAGGGAGATTCGAAGTAACCGCCAAGCATCCATGGATAACATCTCTAATGAGTTTAGACAAGCCACAGGTTTGGCCGTTTCGACCAAGACCATTTGTATCGAGGCCCATAAGTTAGGTTACACTGGACGTTTGGCGGCCCGCAAGCCTGATTACGAAAACCAACCTGAAAGCGCGCCTTCGATGGGCCAAAGACCACCGTATTGGACTCTGGATGACTGGAAACGCGTCCTTCGGGTGACGAGTCACGATTTACCCTTTTCCGTTCCGATGGATGTGTTTGGGTATGGCGTTTACTAGGAGAACGTGTTTTGCCCGAGTGTGCTCCGTCAACTGTAAAGTTTGGTGAAGGAGGATTGATGGTATGGGCCTGTTTCTCCTGGTATCCGGGCTGGCCCATTGGTGAAGGTTGATGGTGCGATGAATGCCGAAGATACTGGGATATTCTCGACAATCATGTCCTTCCTACCTTGTGGGTAACGTATGGTATGGATGATTGCTGGTATCAAGGCGGCAACGCAACATGCCATGTTGCAAAGGAGGACTCTTGATTGGTATGGGAACAACAACGTTAAACGCATGGAGTGGCTGGCGCAGAGCCCTGATCTTAACCCAATTGAACATCTCTGGGACGAATTGGACAGTCGGTTGAGGGCCTGCACCCTACTCCCCAAAAGCAATTCTGAACTATGGAACTTCCTGTTAAACATTTGGAAGGAAATTCCTCTTGCCACTATGGCTAATTTAGTGAAAAAGCATGCCCAGAAGGGTTGCAGCTGTGATCGCAGCCAAGGAGGCCCTACCTCCTATTAATTTTAATAAATATGGGTTTATGTCGTTATATTGTAGTGTCCGTCACTTTCTTCCACATAGTGTACAACGCTTTTCAACGCGGTGCGTTTTTGTTAAGTAGTGGTTTAGAAGTATTTTCGCTCGACGAAGCAAAATAGTATCGACAGAGAGAAATGTTGCACTTCAGGAGAGATTTGGAATGAGATGAGAATTAATAAATTTGTGGTTTTCTCTTTCGCCGTATTGTATTTCCGTAAACAGCGATTCAAAGCTGAATTTTTAAATTCAATTCGGGTTTTCATTTTCGTGCACCCTAAACAAACGCGTCAATAAAAAAAAAATTTAATTATTCCAAACAGGTAATCTTTAAATTGATTAGTACTTTATATAAAATGAAATTTTGTTTTTTTTTTTCTACTATTCAAAGAAAAGTAATTAAATTTATTTATGGTCATGTTATAAACAATTGATTTGTTATTAAATAATATGCTTTTTCAATGTTTATTCTTGAAGCTTTTGAAAAATTAAGTACTTTGATAAATAATAAACTTCCTTGTCTTCGCTATCGCTCTGGCGGTCAGTGCCACGGGCTTCGGGTTTAAGTTCCGGGGGTTAAATGGATGTTTGTAGTGGTGTGGAATCCACTTTAAACCGTAGATCCAGGTCTAATATGACCGTAGAGCATTAGATGTAAGGCTGACAACCGTAAAAGGATAACATCTTCTTCCTCCAAATATGCCAGTAAGCAGACGGCCTTGGCCCAACATGTGGTTGTTAGGTCACCGATGATGATGGTATCTGTGCTATACTTATCTATCAAAGCACTATCTTACTTATCTATAAATATTTACTAATTCACTATGTATACGGGTTTATGTATAATAATTCAACATAGTATATTTGTATTTATAAGTATAGTGGTTTTATATAACAATTCAACATAGTATATTTGTATTTACTAAGTATAAGTGGTTTTATATAACAATTCAACATAGTTATATTATTATAAAATATGTAATTAATAAACGAATATTATATTTGTATTTACTTACCTAGGGTAAACTGAGTACTGAGTTCAAAATTATAATAGGGTAAACTGAGCAAAAAATTTATCCGTAATTGCGCATATTTTATTTAATTTCATCATTGCTTATTTTAAGCTCATATTTCTCCTTGAAATATAAAATTCTTCGAAACAAACACAAGAGAAAAAACTTTTTGCCATGGGAAACTGAAAACGCTCCTTATTGTTTCCCAATAGCTCTTTTTGAATCTCTGCAAACACTTTATTTGCTCGCACAAAAGAGAGAATAAAAAAAAATTTTATTTAATCCTCCAGTGCACGTGAATGCATTGTCTGAAGCAATTACCAAGAAGTTATTTATGCTCCCGCACAGCCCGGAGGCCGAGAGGGAAATTTTTTTGGCAGGCTCGAGCTACCTGAAAAGTCATTTTAACCTAATTGCCCCACGAATTAGTATCGAAGCCTCCTCCCAGGTTCACGTGTTGAACCCGAAATAGCAATTTATCACTCACTGCGGGAGAAAAATGAATATGGAAGTTAAAATAAATTGAATCCAGAGCTAAAAGATTAATTTACGGGTGCAAGCTTTTAGTTCTCAGGCATTTAGCCGCTTAAGAACGTTTTGTGTTAATTTTATAGTGAGAGGATTATTTCGAAAATAATGCTCACCTCTTTTCTTAGAGGTGTATTCGATGTTTTAAAGGGTTTGTTCGTTTCACAAGCGAGAATAAATTTAAGATTAATTTATTAAACCTGTTTGCCTAAAGTTGTTTTATTTTTTGCTGTTTAAATACAACACATTTCAACACGGTGCATTTTGTTAAGTAGCGGTTTGGAATTATTTTTCACTAGGCGAAGCAAATGTTGAACTTCAGAAGAGTTTTGAGATAAGAAGTAATATATTTGTGGTTTTCTCTTTCGCTGTATTGTATTTGCAGAAACAGCGATTCGAAACAAAATTTTAAAATCAATTTGAGATTTAATTTTCGTAGACCGCAAACAAACCAGTTGGTTTTCTATAAAACTAATTTAATTATTTCAAAGCAGGAATCTTTTGAATGATTATTCTTTATATGAAATGAATTTTGCTTTTTTCTAGTATTCAAAGAAATGTAATTAATTTCATTTATGCACGTGTTATAAACAATTGTTTTGTTATTAAATAATCGGATTTTCCAATTCTTATTCTTTTGATACCTTTGCAAAATTAAAGAAGTTTATTTTTTTTTATCAAAGTAATTTATGTTAGACTTATCTAACGGAGTACTATTTTACTTATCTGTAAGTATTTACGTATTTACTACTAAGTATACGTGATAATGTATAATAAGTCAATAAAGTTACATTTGTGGAATTAATTATAAAAATGTAGTTAATAAATGAATATTATTCTCGTATTTACTTACATGGTTCAAACTGAGTACTGAGCTCAAAACTGTACATAAGGTAAACTGAACAAAAAATGCCTTATGCGTAATTGCTCCTATTTTATTCAATTTAATCATCTCTTATTTTAAGTTCATATTTCATCTTGAAATATAAGCTTCTTCAAAACAAAATAAAAAAAATATATAAAACTTCTACAACGGAAACTTTGTCTTCGGAAACGGAAAACGCACTTTATTGTTTCTCAATATTGTTTCTCAACTTTATTTCTTCGCACAAAAGAGAATAATAAAAAAAAAACCATTTTCCATTTAATCCTCGGTGCACGTGAATGCATTCCTGAAGCAATTACTAAGAAGTTATTCATGCTCCCACACAACCCGGAGGGTGGGAGGAAAATTTTTTGGTAGGTTCGAACTACCCGAAAAGTCATTTTCAACCGAATTGCCCGACGAATTAGTATCGAAGATTCTCTTTCCAGGTTCACGTGTTGAACCCGAAATGGCAATTCATCACTCGGCGCGGGAGTAAAATGGATATGGAAGCCGAAATAAATTGAATCTGGCGGTAAAAGATTAATTTACGGGGTCAAGCTTTTAGTTCTCAGGCCTTTAGCCGCTTAAGAACGTTTCGTGATAATTTTAGAGCGAGGGGATTATTTCGAAAATAATGCTCACCTCTTTTCTTAGAAATGTATTCGATGTTTTAAAAGGTTTGTTCGTTTCACAAGGAGAATTAATTTAAGATTAATTTATTAAACCCGTTTTCCTAAAGGTTGACTATTGCAGGTTTTTTCTCTGCTGTTTATATACAAGGCTTTTCTACACGGTGCATTTTGTTAAGTAGAGGTTTAGAAGTATTTTTCATTTGGCGAAGCAAAATAGTATGGACAGAGATGAATGTTGTACTTCAGAAGAGTTTTGGAAGGAAATAAGAATTAATGCATTTGTGGTTTTCTCTTTCGCAGTGTTGGATTTTGCACAAACAGCGATTTAAAACTGAATTTCTAAATCAATTGGAGATTTCATTTTTCGTACGCCCTAAACAAACGAGTAAAACAAATTTAATTATTTCAAAGAGGTAATCTTTTTAATGATTAGTCTTTATATAGAATGAATTTTGCTGTTTTCCTAGTATTTCTAGAAAAGTAATTAAATTTACTTATGGACGTGTTAAAAATAATTGTTTTGTTATTAAATAATAGCCTTTTCTATTGGTTATTCTTGATACTTTGAATATATTAAGGAAGTTTTTTTATGAAAGTATTTACGCATTTACTGAGCATATATGTGGTTACACCAGATCAATTTTAATAATACGAAATAATTTATCAGTTTAATGTTGAATGCGTCTACATCTTTTCGGCGACAGCTTATTAAATTAATGTTGAACTTCAGAAGTGTTTTGGAATGAGATAAGAATGAATACATTCCTGGTTTTCTAAACTAATTCGAAACTGAATTTTTAAATAAATTTGAGATTTCATTTTTCATACACCTAAGCAAACGAGTTGGCTTTCAACGAAACAAATTTAATTATCTTTTAAATAATTATATAAAACGAATTTTGCATTTCCTTGATGTTTAAAGAAACGTAATTAGGTTTATTTAATGACGTGTTATAAATAATTGTTTTGTTATTAAATAATTGGCTTCTTCAATGGTTATTCTTGATATTTTGGAAAATTAAAAATGTTTATTTTTTATAAAAGTATTTATTTAAAATGTATATGCAGTTGCTAAGTATAAGTGGTAACACCAGGCAATTTTTATTTACACGAAATAAGTTATTTATTTAATCAGTTAGCCGTTGAATATATCCATTTTCTTTTTCGGCGTCATTTATACCATTCTTTCCTCCTCCCCATCAAATTAAACTCAATTTCACTACTATCTTCTTCTTCTATGGCACAATGAGGCCTGATCGCTAATTGGCTGGCTGACTAGACTAATTTATTAAACCCGTTTTCCTAGAGGTTGACTATTGCAGGTTTTATTCTCTGCTGTTTATGTACAAAGCGACTAAATATAAACAGCAGAGAATAAACTGACACATCGTCCTCCAGCGGATACCTGAGCTTTGTGACATTTTAGGTACTGATTAGGCACAATTAATGCTTAAGAAGGAGACAAGGATAGTCAGCAACCAAATACTTGCAACTTCTTTCGAAACTTTATATCAAAAATCAAACGAGAATTAGATGGTAAGCATTGTTCACTGCACGTATCTCCTCGAAGAGTTGGAGGAACATTTTTTAACAGCGTATTTCTGACAAATCTCGTGAAAAGGCTGTCGCATAATTTAGACTTGCGGTGAACTATAACTGTTTGGCGAGCCATCTGTGCTGACATTTTTATAGACAAATTTCCCGCTCTGTGGAAAAGACGAGATCATGTCTTGGAGCTAGATCAGGCACCATATAGCAGGATGTCCGGCCTTGTGTGGTGTCTCATGGTAAAGCGATATTAGAACGCTAAAACTTTATTGATTATCGATTGACTTTTTCCTTATGTATGTTTTACGCTAAGAATTTTTATGTTTCACTTGACATTGGAAATACAAAATAAAATATTTAAAAAGTTGTTCAAATGCACTGCATACATAAATTCAGTGTAAAAGTTTTAAATAACTTACCATAATTTTATCTTTCTTAACGAAACATACGAGAGTTTTCTGTTTACGAATCAGGAACCTATTTACATATAATTTTATTATTTTATTTCCACAAATAAATTAAAAATTTTTATTTTATATAAGTAATTTTGTTTTACGAAATGTTTTGAAAATTATATAAAAAAAAAAAAAGAAGTTCTAACGATTTAATTATCATTATATTTATCAAACTCTTTTCGCTTTTTTAGTTATTCGATTTTTACATTTTTCTTGTCGAATAAAAGATTTCATAAGTTTTAAAAAGGTTGTTTAAAAATATGTTTTTGACATTAATAAAGTATTTTGGAATTTTTTTCTTTTGAAAATTAGTTTTTTTAAAACATGCTTTTATTTCATTTTTTAAATAACACATCAAAAATTCAAATATTTTAAAAATATTTCTATGCAAACATTTAGAAAAAGTTGGTAACTTATCTAATTATTTACTTAATATTTTAATTTCTTTTTTATATTTGCTAAGGAAATGTCATTTTTTGACAAAAAGTATTCGAACATAATACAATTATTTTAGTTTCTAAAGCATTTATTTATTCATATTGTACTCAGAAAACACATTTCTTTTAAAATATGTTCAAAATATTAACCTTAGTAAAAATCAAGGAAGTAGTATTTAAATACTTTAGAAATTTTTGTGATCATCCTTTAAATTTGAAATAAAAGACGAAACTATTTAATTTTTTTAATTTTGTTGCATCATTTAAAATTATTATTAATAAAACCTTTATATTTCATAACATTTAATTATAAAACGTCTTTGTTAATTATTTTTCTTTGTTTCATATAAGCTTCTGTTAGTTATCTATGACAGCTGAAATAATTCTTCATTTTTGTTTAGTTTAAAAAATATTTTGAGAAATCTATACAAAAATATTTATTTATTTAATGTTTCAAAATGTTTATTTAGTGAATAGGTTAGGTTATCTTTTTGTTTTAGGAAACATTTCTTACTTCACTTTAAATCGTGCATTCGTCAGGTATTGAATACATCTCAAAAGGTTATTTCAATCTATTATTTATTCTGTTCTGTGTCTATTTAAACCCATTTCCCATTGAAAAGAACGTAAACAATAGAAAAGTAGTTTTTTTCAGTGCATATTAACGTAACCCCTTTTAGTTCAACTGTGTAAATGTTGGAAATCTTTTTCTGTTTGCCGAAATGATATTGTTTTGAGAATTCAATTGAAAAAGTCTTTTTTTAGATGTTTGACTTGTCAATTTTTTTGGATTGAAAACTCATGGTTTCTATTATACTGATAGTATTCTCTTAAAATATAAATTGAGACGGTTTCTTATTGTTTCAATGTGTGTTCTTTTCCCATGAGATTGTTCAACAAAATTAATTCAATAAAGGAGGGTTAAAAAACGTGTTTAAATATGTTTTAGAAATAAGTACAAATCAAATAAGTTTTAATTTAATTACAATATAAATTCAACGATTCGGAGCTTTTTCATAATACTTTAATTATGAAAAAGCTCCGAATTGGATAAAATACATAAACAATTGGAAGAAAAACATAAAAACATTGCAATCATGTATTTCATACAGGGAGTGTAGAAATTATTCATAAACTTTTATTTGTATTCAAAAATTACCTTCAACTTCAATAAATGAAGTAATTTTTTTAAACAAAACTAATTAATATATAGACAAATATTTATTTCATAATTTACATTTTATTTCAGTTTAAACAAATGAATGGTTCACATATTGAGAAAAAAAACCAAATTAGCAAAATTAATCAAACAAAGTAAAATTATTCGCACAATCAAAATAATTTTCAAATTTTGTTACAAACAATTTAAAATTAATATTTAATTGGATATTATTTGACTTTTATAAAAGTTTGCGGTATAGATTCCACTATAGTATTTTTCCCGCGGGAAGACACAATAGTATTACTGTTCCCGGGGAAAGGAATGCATATTCTTTAACATTTGCGTAATAACATCCTATCACGGAAATCTAACAGCAGATAAGCAGTATTGTGGATTAGTGTTTTGTACTAATGAGAACCAACTGTCATTCAATTCTTATAGCAGATATTCAGTGTCAGGGATAATGAGACCTCATGAAATTAACGATTGTCTGTGCGACCTGCACAGGTCGAAACAATTACAGATAGGATATGGACTACGCCATAAGTTGCTGCATCGGGATTGGTTATAGACCATGGGCTGAGGAAGTGTCCACTCAATGAGAAGTGAAGAAAGCTTACACTTTTCTTGATGGATTTTTTTAAAAGGAGGTTTTTGGAAAATGAGAAAACGAGTCAACGAGCCAAGAGGTGTTGTTTTTCTCTTTTTCTGAAAGTGATAGAATAAACCAGAGATTCCGTCTGTTTGCAAAGGGAGCCCCTTGTTGTTTCGTGTACTACGACCTGTGATAATTAAGGTCTGTCGCAGACCGGGTGCATTAAATTCGTCGCAGACTCGAGAAGTCAGAAAATCTCCTCTCATCCATATATATATATATATATATATATATATATATATTACTCAAGAGCCAAAACATTATGACTACCCCGACATTTTGCAATGAACTCGCCTGGATGACGTGGAAGGCACGTGATCAGGTATATGGTATTTAACTGGTTTTGAGTGGTGGTATTAATCCATGCCGAGGCAGGTTAAAGCTGTGTTGCGCGCCAAAGGTGAGCCAACTCGTTATTGACAGGTGGTCATAATGTTTTGGCTCTTGAGTGTATATATATATATAATGTTTGTAAATAAAAACTAAAGTGTTCCCATGAAACTGAAAGTGATCCTCTTCTGGAATCAACGATAAGTGCTGAGAAACGACGTTCGATCGTGGCGTCCAAAATTAAGTAACTTTGACAAAAAAAAAACATTAATTTTTGACTCTATGGTAAAACAAGATTTACCATCTAAACTAAAATTTTATTTAATGTTTCACCTTCTTTACGGAGTTCTACAAAGAGAAACCTCATTGAGTTCCTCCTCATTTGAAAGAGTTACATTTCCAAAACACAAATTTCAAATTGAATTTCAATTTTAGCATAGAAACTGGACAACGTCTAAACTAATTTATAGGCTTCCATTTTTAGAACGATATTAAATCACGAAAATTAATTTGAATTTTTCGGTTAATTTGGGGCCTTTTATGAATGCTTTTTACGCCTTCAAATTTCATTCATCTTAAGGTTATATTAATTTTTAAATAAAAATTTGTAAATATTTTGATAATTACTTAAACAATTCCAAGTTTAAGTAGTTTTTAAAGCATTTTTTTTAAAATTATGGCTTTTTAAAATACAATATACTAATAATAAAAATATAGTATATTTAATGTATCATTTTATGCACTAATTAACTTTAACAAAATTACTTTTATGATCTGTCTGCCGAATGGTCCATTGGCTAGCGCTCTGGCGCTCGGTACCACAGGTTTCGGGTTCGAGTCCCGGCGGTGCCATGGATGTTTGGTGGTTCGGAATCCACTCATCCTGTAAAGATGACTTTAGATCGGGACCTACAAGTTTAACGTCGAATTCTGAATCACTAACAAACATGCATGCCACCGCCAGGCTTCGAATTTAAAATATTGACTTTTACTAATCCTGTAATTTTTAACAATTTTTGTTTTACCTTTACTTACAATAAACAATCAATTTGAAAGCAAATTTCAATCATAAGTCTCGATATAAAGTTGGTTTTCATTGGCTTATCATTAAAGTGGTTGTACGACAACTGTGATGAACTTTCGATTAGTTGGCCCAGTTACAAATATTTTATGTTAATAATATGCAATAATCTAACGATTTTAAAAATGAAACTACACCAATAAATTTCAATGAAATCAAATTTATTGGTGTAGATTCATTTAAGCTTGATTATTACTGTAAAGCTTAATTTAAGCTGCAAATTAAGCTTGATTTATTTTGTAAATCAAGCTTAATTTAAATAAAAAAGAATAATTTAGCGATTATGTGAATATAATAGATTAAACCAATTTCGTAAAATTTTTTTTAAAAAATCTGAAAATCACTAAAGTAATTAGAAAATATATTTTATGAATTAATTATTGATTTAATTTTTTTTTTTTTTTTAAACATAGTTGTAGACACCCATTTTTCAGAAGAATTTTTGTTTATTTCAATGTATTAAATTTTTGAAATAAACAAAGAATTTTGTTTTTTCATTCATTTGAATTTATGAATTTTAGGAATTTTTTTCTTGTAATTAGTAGAATAAAAAAAAAAAGAGATGAAAAAATGTTTACGTAAGAATTTTGAAAATTATTAAACTAATATAAAATCAGTAAAATAAAAAATGTGCATAAAATCTATTTATATTTAGATTGTGAGTTACTAACAATTTAAGACATTTAATATAACTAAAATTTTACAAAATAATAGTATTATTATTAATTAGTGGTATTTTTGTAAATTAAAAAAATTAAAACAATTTTTAAGTTTATATAATAAATGAGAGAAATTTCTGTGACATTAAAATATAAATAGGGTTTGCAACTTTTTTTTTTTGTTCAAAACCTACATGAAGTTAACTATAACGTATATGAAAATGCAGTAATTATTTTTATTTTCAAAATAAAATATGAGAAAAATATGGAATACCAAAGTTAATACACCTTTTTTTAAAAAATAGGTAGCACAAACGCAAAATTATCTTTTATCTTTTTAATTTATAAATAAACTTGCATAAATTTTATTTATGGTTAAATTTAAGAGAATATAATAAAATTATATTAAAATAAAAATATACGCAGAGATTTGAATCATAATGAGAATTGACAAACAAAAAAAAACTAAAAGATTAACTTTAAGGAAGGAAAAAATATTTAATTTAAAAATAAAAGTTTTCAAACATTTGATGTGTTTCCCTTTAATGAAATTCAAGAAATGTAGATTAATTATTTCTATTTTGATAAATTATTTCCGTTTTGTCACTCTTCTTCGTACAAACTACAACGACTGCCCTGACCAATGTTAGCAAAATATATAATAATTATCTTTTTTTATTTATTTAATGGTTATTTCTCCATTTTCATAAATTCTTTATCTACATTAAGTTGCTAAAAAACAAAAAAAAAAAAAAATAATAAATAAATAAAAAAAAAAAATGTTGTAATCCTTTTCGAGAATTTGCGAGTTTCTCAAATTTAAAGAAAAGTTTCCTTTTAAACTAAAATTTTCTAAAGATTTTGATTTTAATCAGTAAAATGAATTAAAAGAAATTTGAGAATTACATTAATAAAATTTATTGTATTTTTGAAGGAATTTACTATAATCAATTTCCATAAAATAGAATACATGTCAAAAATTAACTATCTATATAGCATAACAGCTTATATAGTTGTCGCATGCCCGATTCATGGCTCAGTGGCAAAGTACGCAGCTAGTGAGCATTAGGGCTGAGATTCAATCCACTGGAGGATTTATTGTTGTCATTATTTCAAAATAGGAAGACTCGTTGACGTTTGTTATGTTCAGCATCTTTCCTTGTTAGTTGGACCATCTACCTGGTGGATGCTTTCCGGATTTTCTCCCATACAAAAAAGCAAATGCGAGGTAGTTCCCTTTAAAAGTCCACCCGGAAGCACTAACCTATTTCTTTAGAGACACGTAGTCAAGTCAGACTTCTACCTACGTGTGTTCTATCACAACAGAAGTTGCTTCTCCTGCTTCTCTCCTTCCATGAGTAGATTTCTCGTGGAATGTCCATCCCTCACTACACGCAACACAATATAGTAGCCAGATTTGTCTATAAGAATATTTGTTACTGATACAGCAGAATGATAGTACATTCAGCTTTAACAAGCGCAACCGCATTGAAGTAATAATACTACTTGTATCTGGATGAAAAAAAAATTTACACTAAACAAGGGGCACTTTTCAGGGGTAAGTTTTTATTTACATTTGCATTATTTTGCAAAGAAATTATCGTAGCTCATTCTGCTCTTTTGAAGCAAAGATTCGTTTTCTTGAGTTTAACTAATATATTTTATCACAGAGCCAAGAATGGAAAAGTTAACCACGCGAGTATTCTCGTATCTCATTTTTTGTTTCTTTTAAGAAAGCTGTTTCTTTATTGATTTTTAATTCTGGAATAAAAAGAATATTTTAGGCTGAATTGTATTATTCTAAAGGAAACTTCCGCTGATGACAACGCTGATGTGGCAACAGCCATCAGACATTCAGTCGTGATTTTATGTTGTTTTACAGACCTTGGCTCGATCTCTCCGGTACACGAAATATTGGCGAGACTTTGCGATATTATTTATTGTTTAGACCATTTACAGTAATTTTCGTTTTTTTTTTTCTTTTTTTTTTTTTTTAGTGTATAAAAACAAATAAAATATTTAGTGAAAATAACAACGATGTATTGTAATGTGATTTGAAAACTTTGGTGATGAATTCAAGGATTATAGCTCTGATTCCTGTGTGCACTCAGAATGGCTAAATTTTTTTTAAAATTTAATCTACATCTGGCACCAGTCGTTGTCATACAATTTTATATCATTTTACAGATACTTTTTCTCCATCCTTTTAGTACGCGAAATATTGGCGACAGCCTGCGATATTATTTATTGTTTAGACGACTTAAATTTATTTTCCATTTTTTTTAATGTGTGAAAGTGTCGGCATGTTTAGTGATAATAACAACGATGCTTATCTAGAAAGCTCTGGTGATGGATCAAAGGATTATAGCTCTGATTCCTATAATCACTCAAAATGGCTAAGTTTATTCTTAAAATTCTATAATGAAAATTAATAAAACAAGATTAAATCAATTGAACATAATCCTAACAACACAATTTATCGATTTTAATAATACAATTAATTCTGAAAAAATCAACTGTATTTCGAAAAAAGAGCCGATGCATTAAGGAACTATATATATAAAAAAAAAAAAATTAACAAATGAAAACTATTTTGTTTTGACTGCTTTAATTACAAACAAAATCAATTTTTTTTAATTTTATCATTTGACAATTAATATGCATTCGCCCTCCTACTATAATCAACTACCGTAATGCATGGCTTTCCAGTGATAGGTGTTTTAAATCGAAAAGCATTTTTGCACGCTCTCCACTGCGCCTAATACCATTCAGCAGAGAAGCGAAGCTGTGATAAATGGTTCGAAATTCCCTTTCAAGTCTTCCCGCTTGGGATATTCATCACTGGCCTTAATCTCGGAGTACATATTTCATCCATGTATGATCAATCGAGAGGCCCATCCTGAATTCTTTTCTAAAACAGAATATATATATATATATATATCTGCTGTTTATTGTGTAGGTATTAAATTTGAAAAGTGACCTTGGGTTTTCATATTATATATGAGGTGTTTGTTTTAAATGTTTCAAAAATATGCATTTTTTTTTTGTTACAAATTTAGTTGTTAAATCAAAAGATCTAAAGTATATCAATGTTCAAAAGATGAGCTTAATACATCGAATCATCTTTCTTATTCCTTTTAAAAATATAAGAGTTTATATTTTCTTCTTGTTAATTAAGGTTTTTTTAAAAATATTTTCGACTTCGAAGAATATTTCATCGATTAATCATTATTTATAATGTAAAATATCGATATGCTTGTCTTTTATAATTTGTCCATTTTTTTTTTATTTTTTATAATTTACGTATAACGTTTATTATAAAAACGTTTACGTTTATTTTTATTTTTTATAATTACGTTTTTTATAATTATCGTAGCTTCATTTCTAATACAGACATAATCTATCACAAAGTCAAGGATAAAATAAATCTAAAAATCAAACATTTTTTTTTAAATAATCTAGCTTTTAAAAATGCGAAGCTAGCTCTAATCAGATTAAATTAGAGCTAGCTAAAACTCTAATCTAATCTAAATAATATGGAGCTAACTCTAATCTAGTTCTAATATGATAATGTGGAGTTAGCTATAATAATATGAAGCCTCTAGTTCTTCTGTGTTTGATTTTTAAAATAAACTAATGATATTATTAACTACAGATTATGTGTGTTTTGTTTCTTATTTACTTCTCATTTTATTAGTAAATAAGAAACAAAAAAACATATTGATTCATAAAAGAGAAAACATGGATTGAAAAAAAAAAAAATAGCATCAGACCAAATAATAAACTTTAAATACCATCAAATCATGGCAGAAAGACAATCATTTTTAAGTAAACAACTTGTGTTCTTTTTTAAAATTATAATTGTTTTATTATTGTCACGTTATTGTTTAAAATTATAATTATTAATTGGCTGTAAATTATAATAATTAAAATTGTTAAAATTATAATTACTGTTTAAAATTATAATTATTTTATGATGTTATTATAATTGCTAATTGCAATAAAAGCAATTTTCAAGTATTTCTGTTTTCAACTACATTCTAGTTTTGTATAATTGAATTTCATAAGCACTTTGTCTTGCATCTTTAATTATAATGTATGTAAAATAATTTTCCTTATAAAATATTTGCTCGAATGCAATATTTAATTTTAAAAAATACATAACGTCATTGAAAATTATATAAATAATAATATTACTTCATTCACACAGCAAAAAAATTATTTGTGATTGAAATTAACTAAACATTAGTTTTGTTTATAAATAATATCTCCTTATATCTAAATATTTACATTTATTATCAAAACAGAAAGCATTTCATCATATTATTACTAACAATCTGTTTAAATATGCCATTTTAGGAATAATAAACCAATTTAAAATCATTCATGATAAGAAAAAGAATTCATTAACCCATTTTTTATGCAATTAGTAATAATGAGATGGTAATGAGAAAATGAACTTTTAATTATTGCACTTCTAAATAGATGGCGCGCAGCTGAGATCGCCAATCAAGGACAGATGGTTTAACAGCTGTTGCCAGATCCTCCCGAATCATGTTTCAAAACCGGAAGGCAGGAAACAGAATTAAAGTAACAGGTCAGTGGAGTGTGAATTTGTCAACTCCATATGTAGCTGGGGAGCATTAAATTTACATTTTCTTTCTGTTAGTTATGAGTTATCCCAAGGGTAAAGCCCTAAAACATTTATTGGGATTGAAGCTGCATTAATTTTCAATTTAAAGAGAAACTTTAGAAGACTTTTTTTTTTTTTTTGCTACTATTTTTAGGCTGTATTTCGATGATATTGCAGATTTAATGTGATGTTTTTCAAGTAGGTGATTCATATTTTCGTAAGGGGTAGATGGAAATGTGGAATTAAAAAGTTATTAATAAGAAGTTTGACTTAAATAAAAATACTTTATGTTTTTTTTAAAATTTAAAAGCATTTGTGACTTAAATACAAAATACTAATGATTATTGAAGTAAAAATGTAATATTATACAATTATTCAGATTGGCAAAAATAACATCAATATCTATATTGGCGTAATAATTATTAGATTGGCGTAATAATTATTAGATTGGCGTAATAGTATTAGATAGGCGTAACAATTATTAGATTGGCGTAACAATTATTAGATTGGCGTAACAATTATTAGATTGGCGTAACAATTATTAGATTGGCGTAACAATTATTAGATTGGCGTAACAATTATTAGATTTGGCGTAACAATTATCAGATTGGCGTAATGTTATACAATTATCAGACTGATGTAATGTTATACAATTATTCATGGAAAAGGTTGCTTAAAATATTTTTCAAAAATCAAAGCATTTTTTTAATAAAATTATATCTTTCAGACGGTTACTTCCTAAGGTACTTGTAATGCATTGCTTGTAAATGCATTTGTGACTCAAATACAAAAATACTAATGATTGGAAGTCAAATGCAATATTATACAATTATTAGATTAGCGTAATGTTATACAATTATTAGAATGGCGTAATGTTATACAATTATTAGATTGGCGTAATATCATATAATTATTAGATTGGCGTAATGTCATACAATTATTAGAATGGCGTAATAAGTATTATACAATTATTAGATTGGCGTAATAATAATAAGTAATTCTATACAATTATTAGATTGGGTAATAAGTAATATTGTACAATTATTCATGGAAAATATGCTTAAAATAGTTTTCAAAAATCAAAGCATTTTCAATAAAATTATATCTTTCAGACTGTTACTTCCTAATGTACTTCAGGAAAGGCAAAAGTTCATTGTTGGCAGTACGTTGAGTTTTTGTACAACTGCATTTGTGACTTAAATACAAAATACTAATGATTGGAAGTTAATAGTATACAATTATTAGATTGGCGTAATGTTGTACAATTATTAGATTGGCGTAATGTTGTACAATTATTAGATTGGCGTAATGTTGTACAATTATTAGATTGGTACAATTATTAGTAATGTTGTACAATTATTAGATTGTAATGTCGTACAATTATTAGATTGACGTAATGTTGTACAATTATTAGATTGGCGTAATGTTGTACAATTATTATTAGATTAATGTTGTACAATTATTAGATTGGTGTAATGTTGTACAATTATTAGATTGGCGTAATGTTGTACAATTATTAGATTGGCGTAATGTTGTACAATTATTAGATTGGCGTAATGTTGTACAATTATTAGATTGGCGTAATGTTGTACAATTATTAGATTGGCGTAATGTTGTACAATTATTAGATTGGCTTAATGTTATACAAATTAGATTTATGGAAAAAATGTTTAAACTATTGTTTAAACTAATGTTTTTAAAAATCAAAATATTTTTTAACAAAATTACATCTTTCAGACAGTTACTGTGTAGGGTCTTCAGGAGGGGCAAAGTTTCATTGTTGATAGCACATTGTTGTTGAGTTTCCGAGCAAAGTACAAAACCAGATAAGGGAAATTATATCGAAGCATTTTAATTTACTTTTAAAAAATAATTTAGAAACATTAAATAAAAAAAAAAAGACAAGAATAATGGTTGAAAAAATAACAATTGTGACAAGTTGAGACAACTGTTTGATGAATGACTGATATTTATCAATATTTTATTACAAAATTTCAAAAAAATGCATTATTTAATTTATTGCATATATCATCTTATTTTAAATCTTATTTATACCTATATTTTAGTATATTTGGCTGTAATTAAAAGTTTCAAAGTTCTACCTTTTACAAAAAACGTGATTGTTTTTCTAGCAAAATCATACTGATGTTTGGGTCTTGATTGATTAATATGTGATGTTTTATTTACAAAGAGTACAGATTATGGACGGATATGGGTGTATTCGACGTTTAAGAAGTAATGGCGTTAGTTAAATTTTGCTTCAACTGCAATTTTGAAACTTTCACGAAAGTAGAATTTTCAGCTTCATTAAAATGGTGAACATAAAGTGAATACAGTATGATTATTGAAGTGTTAGAATTGAGTGGAGAAGTTGACACAAACATATTTCTTTTCTACAACGCAAACCTAAATTATAACTAACCAACTAGTAAGTTTTAAAATGATAGAATTCTCTATAGTTGCCACAAATATAGAGTAAATTTATTTAAACATTTTTCTTTTTCTCTCCGCCCTCGGCGCTATATAGTTTTCTTGCGAATTCATGGTGGATTCTTACTCAAAGGCCATTGACTAAGTTCCACCTGTAAATTTGATAATGCGAAATTTCTTGAAACTAACAATGCATTCCACTAGTTAGAAAAGATTAAGCACTTAATTAAAGCTAATAAATTCAAGCATTAAAATCGATATGAAACGAGATTAAATTTATATTCAAACAGATATACAAAAATATTTTATATATAATAGCAAGTTCTTAAAATTACACTGGTTCGATTTGATTGATTTTGGAATCAGGATATATTTTGCTGAGTATTGTCGTATTATATATTTGTCGTCCAAAGTTATTTCATTTCTTTAAAAATTCCAGCAGTTTGAAAGAATTCTTAATGTCAATTGTTTTCTAAATAATTTTTAATCATTTTATGAATAATTTCTTAAAATCGTTTTATGAATAATTTCTTAAAATCATTTTTATGAATATTTCGTTTTATGAATAATTTCTAAAATCTAATCCAATTCATAAACAGCAATATTTCAGAATACCTTGATAAACGCAACATAACTACACATATTTACATTAAAAAACACACATTTTTCTAAGAAGAAAATCCTCTTATCTCGAAAGCGACTTAAATCTATTGCACAACTTAAATGAATTCATAAATACTAAAAACCCTTTTCAAAGCGAATTTTCCTTTTCTTTCCAGCGCCATTTTTACAATGCACCCACTGACTTCAAAAACTCTTCCATTTGATAACATTGTCCTCCAGTATGAACTTTCCTTTTCTTTGTCCTAATGGGGCAGACAAGAGCATTATAATTATTACAATACGAATATAGATAAAGAAGTCCTCTCTCCTGGTGCACTTGGGGAATATTCAGAAAAGTGCTCTTTGTTCTCAAAAGAGCCGGCATTATTTCAGGACAGACAAAGGGAGGCAGTGATAGACTTTTTGACATGTAGAATGGGCGCTTCGGTAATTTTCCCCTTTTAATTATTAGTTTTCCCTCGCAATTAAAGCAACCCCCAAAGTCTTGAGACTTTCATATTTCGGGACGTCAGTGCCTCTGATGAAGACAAACGGGTTTTCAACCCAAGTTCTTTTGAACCTCGTCGAGATTGTTTCAGGGATTGTGTGCTTTAATGAGAGGAAGTCGGTATGAAGAAAATGATGGTGAAATGCCATGTTGTCGAACACCAGTGTCTGTGAATTGCAATCTGCGTTTTAGAAATCCTCAATGTTAAATACAAATATGTTACTTTTTTAATAAACAACAAAAGGCCACGTATGACACATATGGATTTCGTTTAGCAATTGTTATTAATGTTCATTAACTAATTCTGGTGAATTTACACCAGAATTAGGCATTTCTTCGAAAAATTATTTCCCTTTCGATCATTTAAAAATAAATTACTGCAATGATTTCATTAAGGAAACATTATTCGTAGGTGGTTAGTAGTGTCTGTTTTAAAGTCGTTTCATGAATAATTTCTTAAAATCGTTTTATGTATAAAATCTAAAAATCGTTTTATGTATAAAATCTAAATATCGTTTTATGTATAAAATATAAAAATCGTTTTGTGTATAAAATCTAAAAATCGTTTTATAAATTTGTTTTATGAATAATTTCTTAAAATCATTTTAATGGATATTTCTTTCCTAATTGAATGCACAATATAAATCCAATTTATAACTAGCAATATTTCAAAATACCTTTTATAGAAGCAACATTACTACACATATTTATAACTACATATATTTGCATTAAAACAACAAACATTTTTTTAAGAGAAAATCCTCTTATCTCGAAAGCGACTCAAATCTATTACACAACTTAAAACGAATTCATAAATACCAAAAACCCTTTTCAAAGTGAATTTTTCTTTTCTTCCAACGCCATTTTTACAATGCACCCACTGAATTCAAACTTCTTCCATTTGATAACATTGTCTTCCAGTACGAAGTTTCCTTTTTTTTTTCCTAATGGGGCAGGCAAGAGCATTACAATTATTACAATACGAATATAAATAAAGAAGTCCTCTCTCTCGGTGCACTTGGAAATATCCAGAAAAGTGCTCTTTGTTCTCAAAGAGTCGCCATTATTTCAGGACAGACAAAGGGAGCAGTGATGGACTTTTTTTGACAAGTAGAATGGGAGCTTCGGTAATTTTCCCCTTTTAATTATTAGTTTTCCCTCGCAATTAAAGCAACCTCCAAAGTCTTGAGACTGTCATATTTCTGGACGTCAGTGCCTCTGATCAAGAGAAATGGGTTTTTAACCCAAGTTCTTTTGAACTTCGTAGGAGATTGTTTCAGGGATTGTGCGCTTAATGAGAGGTAGTCGGTGAAGAAAATGATGGTGAAATGACATGTTTTCGAACACCAGTGTCTATGAATGGCAATCTGCATTTTAGAAATCCTCAAAATAAATAAAAATATGTTACATTTTTAATAAACAACAAAAGGTCCCTTACGACATTTCATTTTGTAAGTGATATTATTGTCAATTAACTGATACTGGTGAATTTGCACTACTACAGAATACTATTTACAAAATTATTTTGATTTCAAACATTTAAAAAAACTTTTACTGTAAAGAGTTCATTAAAGAAATATTATTCGTAGAGGGTTAGAAGTGTCTCAGTTATGAAATCTGCAATGCCAAATAGTTCATCAAAATAAGGATCCTAGTCAAAAGAGATCTTAGTCCATTGAAATTTACAATGTCAATCAGTTCACCAATTTAATAATAATCATCAAAATGTGGATAGTAGTTCATATTTCGGGTAATTAATTCAGTTATATAACAATTTCTTAATATATTTTTATAAATAATTTCTTAAAATCGTTTTATACATAATTCTTTTAAAATCGCTTTATGAAAATTTTTTTAAAATGGTTTTATAAATAAAATCGCTTTATGAATATGGCGTTTCTAATTCAATGCATAATATAAATCCGATTCATAAATGGCAATATTTCGGAATACCGTTCTAAACGTAACGTAACTACACATATTTACATTAAAACAACACACATTTTCTCAGCAGAAAGTCCTCTTATCTCGAAAAGCAACTTAAATCTATTGCACAACTTAAAATGAATTCATAAATACTAAAAACCCTTTTCAAAGCGAATTTTCCTTTTCTTTCCGGCGCCATTTTTACAATGCACCCACTGACTTCAAAACTCTTCCATTGGATAACATTGTCCTCCAGTATGAACTTTCCTTTTCTTTGTCCTAATGGGGCAGACAAGATCATTCTAATTATTACAATACGAATATAGATCATACGTCCTCTCTTCTGGTGCACTTGGAAAATATTCAGAAAAGTGATCTTTGTTCTCAAAGAGCCGGCATTATTTCAGGACAGACAAAGGGAGGCAGTGATAGACTTTTTGACAAGTAGAATGAGCGCTTCGGTAATTTTCCCCTTTTAATTATTAGTTTTCCCTCGCAATTAAAGCAACCCCCAAAGTCTGAAGACTTTCATATTTCGGGACGTCAGTGCCTCTGATGAAGAGAAATGGGTTTTCAACCCAAGTTCTTTTGAACCTCGTCGAGATTGTTTCAGGAAATGTGCGCTTAATGAGAGGAAGTCAGTATGGAGAAAATGATGGTGAAATGCCATGTTGTCGAACACCAGTGTCTATGAATGACAATCTGAATTTTAGAAAAAGCAAAATAAATTCCAGTATGTTGCTCTTTTGAACAATTAACAAGAAGATTCTCGTTTCACTCGCTGACAGTTATGCATGTCGTTTAATCAGTATTTTGTAAAAGATATTAAAGTTAATGGTTATATGATTTATTGCACTATTTCGAAAGTTATTTCGTTAGCGATAAATTTAAAAATTTTATTGCAATGACTGCATTAAAATAAAATTTTCTTAGGTTATTGGACGTGTTTCAGTTATGAAATTTCCAGTATCGAATAACTCATCAAAATGTTGAGTCTAGTGCATATTTCGGCTAATTAACTTTGTTTCCAAGTAGAAAAAAAGGAAAAACCGGTGGTTAAAAAGTCTAATTGGCAAAGGTTATTTTTATATAGTAGAGACATATCAAGAATTATCACTATATATACATTTTCTACATGTTTAAATTTTAATTTTACTGTAAGTTTAATAATAAATAATTTCTGAGTAATTCGCAATTTTTTTAATCATTCTAAATCGAAGTTTTGTTTGTGACTCGTTTTAAAACATATTCATCGCCTATAATAATAAAATAAGGCTTTGTTTTGAAAGATAGTCATGTAATATTCTATGTTGTTTAGCTTTTCAAACTTTGGAAACTTTTATAACATAATGATATGTATTCTCATTAAGCATGATTCATAATTATGTGTATTATCCGTTACTAAAAGGCATTTCTTTGCTTTAAATATTAATTATAGTAACATTTAACGTAATTATGTAGCGCAAAATAATTTTTTTTCCTTTTATGTTGGTAATAAAAAATAAAGAAAGGAAATTAATTCTTATTTTTTATAAAAATTCATGATTTTAAGGGAAACAAAATATTACAATCTAAATAAGCATACATATAATCTAAGGGTATATTCTTCTTAAAAATAGGAGTTAAAAATTTAAATTTAGAATAGAATTTTAATAATTCAAAATAATATTTTTATCATATTAATCTTATCATGTCTAGAAAAATATCTTTTAGATTCAATTATCTTTTTTTGAATCCTAAAAAAAATATTGAAGTCATAAATTATTTCATTTTCAATAGAATAATATTAACTTTTAATAAAAGTTAAATTATGATTTCATAATAAATTATAATTATAAGATATTTTCAAACAACTCATAATAATTTAGCAATATTTTCAGCGAAACTTAATGATATATAACAGTTTAAACTCAGAGAGATTAATGGTAAGTCACCACATTAATTACGCATACCTCATTAGAGATTCAAATCAAGTGAATAAACCGTAGCGATACAGCAAAAATTAGAAACGGTTTATACTCCCATTAATGAATATGAATCATTCATTAATGCTCCCAAACCTGCACAAATCACGGTTAACAATCATTAATTCCTTGCGAATCATTAATTCAAAACTGCATTCCAAATTTTAAGAGATTAAAAGCCATCTGCACTTCCTACCACATATTCGCAAAATATTTTAACGCTATCGTCTCCCGAAAGTTACCAAACGATTAAAAGGAGACTTGGGTCCAAACGATTTATCTTGACCGATTGCTGCAGCAGGTGCGTGCTTCTAGCACAGGTCACGCGGGGAAGTGCGATTAAAAGGGCCCAGTGTCCACCCATGGAGTAGAAATCGTTTGCTATTAATCTCGTTCGAAATACGAGCTTCTGCACTTCAGAAATTAAACGATAACCGAGCCTAATGCAAGTAAATGATGCTCTGTTGCTGCCGCCGGTACCCTTGGCCTGTTGAGAAAGGGGATTGGCTGAAATAAATCGTTTTCGAATGGTGTGTTGGTACCAATTTCTGGGTAGGCGAAAGTTTTATTTTATCTGGTGATTTCTTTATTTGAAACATTTTTCGAACTGTAAGGATCTTATTTATATTTGTCTATTTGAAATTTGTAAAGATAAATACAGAATTTTTCAAGGAAGCTGGTACCTATGTGCAATTATTGTACCATTTTCTACAATAATTGCCATTAGGTATCAGCGTCTTTGAAAATTCAGTATTTATCATTTAATTCATTTATTCATACAATGAGGTATTCAAGATTTTTTTTTTTTATTGAATCAAATAAACAATTTCTGGAAAGACATTGTAAATTTGAAATGTGTAATGATAAATTCCCAATTTTAAAAGGACACTGATAAGTGCAATTATTGTACGATTTCTTAAAATTGTTTTATAAATAATTTCTTAAAACCGTTTTATAAATAATTTCTTAAAACCGTTTTATAAATAATTTCTTAAAATCGTTTTATGAATATCTCCTGTCTAATTAAGTGCATAATATAAATCCAATTCATCAATAACAATATTTCAGAATACCTTTATAAATGCAAAATAACTACACATATTTACATTAAAACAACAGACATTTTTCTCAGCAGAAAATAATCCTCTTATCTCGAAAGCGACTTAAATCTATTGCACAACTTAAAATGAATTCATAAATACTAAAAGCCCTTTTCAAAGGGAATTTTCCTTTTCTTTCCAGCGCCATTTTTACAATGCACCCACTGACTTCAAAACTCTTCCATTTGATAACATTGTCTTCCAGTATGAACTTTCCTTTTTCTTTGTCCTAATGGGGCAGACAAGAGCATTATAATTATTACAATACGAATATAGATAAAGAAGTCCTCTCTCCTGGTGCACTTGGGAAATATTCAGACAAGTGCGCTTTGTTCTCAAAGAGCAGGCATTATTTAAAAACAGACAAAGGGAGCAGTGACAGACTTTTTGACAAGTAGAATGGGCGCTTCGGTAATTTTCCCCTTTTAATTATTAGTTTTCCGTCGCAATTAGAGCAATCCCCAAAGTCTTAATACTTTCATATTTCGGGACGTCAGTGCCTCTGATGAAGAGAAATGGGTTTTCAACCCAAGTTCTTTTGAACCTCGTCGAGATTGTTTCAGGGATTGTGCGCTTTAGTGAGATGAAGTCGGTATGAAGAAAATGATGGTGAAATGCCATGTTTTCGAACACAAGTGTCTATGAATGGCAATCTGCATTTTAGAAATCCTCAAAGTAAATCAAAATATGTTACTTTTTTTGATAAACAACAAAAGGCCTCGCATGACTCATATGTAGTTAATGTATTCATTACTAATACTAATGTACATTAATATTATTTACTAAGTAATACTAATGTATTCATTTAGTAAATATATTAATGTTCATTAAATGATACTGGTGAATTTACACTAGAATTGAACACTATTTCAAAAATTATTTCTATTTCGATCATTTTTAAAAAATTTTATTGCAATGAGTTCATTAAAGAAATATTATTCGTAATTGGTTAGAAGTTTCTCAGTTATAAAATCTAAAATGTTAAATAGTTCACCAAATTGTGGATCCCAGTCAAAACGGATCTTAGTCCTTTGAAATTTCCGACGTCAAATAGTTCACCAATTTAAAAATAATCATCAAAATATTGATCCTAGTGCACATTTCGGTTAATTAATTCAGTTATATAATTATTTCTTAAAATTGTTTTAGAAATAATTTCTTAAAATCGTTTTATAAATAATTTCGTTTTATAAAAATCGTTTTATAAATAATTTCTTAAAACGTTTTATAAATAATTAAAATCGTTTTATAAATAATTTTAAAACCGTTTTATAAATAATTTCTTAAAATCGCTTTATAAATAAAATCGCTTTGTGAATATTTTCTTTCTAATTAAATACATAAAATAAATCCAATTCATAAACAGCAATATTTCAGAACACCTTTTATGAAAGCAATATTACTACACATATTTACATTAAAACAACAGACATTTTTCTGAGCAGAAAATAATCCTCTTATCTCGAAACGACTTAAATCTGTTGCACAACTTAAAATGAATTCATAAATACTAAAAACCCTTTTCAAAGTGAATTTTCCTTTTCTTTCCAGCGCCATTTTTACAATGTACCCACCGACTTCAAAACTCTTCCATTTGATAACATTGTCCTCCAGTATGAACTTTCCTTTTCTTTGTCCTAATGGGGCAGACAAGAGCATTATAATTATTACAATACGAATATAGATAAAGAAGTCCTCTCCTGGTGCACTTGGGGAATATTCAGAAAAGTGCTCTTTGTTCTCAAAAGAGCCGGCATTATTTCAGGACAGACAAAGGGAGGCAGTGATAGACTTTTGACAAGTAGAATGGGCGCTGCGGTAATTTTCCCCTTTTAATTATTAGTTTTCCCTCGCAATTAAAAGCAACCCCCAAAGTCTTGAGACTTTCATATTTCGGGACGTTAGTGCCTCTGATGAAGAGAAATGGGTTTTCAAAACCAAGTTCTTTTGAACCTCGTCGAGATTATTTCAGGGAATGTGTGCTTTAATGAGAGGAAGTCGGTATGAAGAAACTGATGGTGAAATGGCATGTTGTCGAACACCAGTGTCTATGAATGGCAATCTGCGTTTTAGAAATCCTCAAAATATATCAAAATATGTTACTTTTTTTTTAAATAAACGACAAAAGGCAACGTATGACACTTTTCATTTAATAAATAATATTAATGCCCATTAATTTATACTGTAGAATTTACACTAGAATTGAATACTATTTTAAAAATTATTTCTCTTTCGATCATTTTTAAAAATTTTACTGCAATGAGTTCATTAAAGAAACATTATTCGTAGGTTGTTAGAAGTGTCTCAGTTATAAAATTTACAATGCCAAACAGTTCAACAAATGTAGATTCATTTAAAAACAAACACAATCCTTTGAAATTGCCAATGCCAATTAGTTCAGCAATTTAATAATAATCATCAAAATTTGAATTCTAGTTCATATATCTGTTAATGAATTTTGTTTCAATTAAAAAAGGTAAAGTTGAGATTGAAAAGTATCATCTGCAAATTTTTTTTTGTAGGTGAAATATATTAAGAGTTATTGTATATTTCAATTTTACTAGACGTTTAATAACCGATTATTTCTAAATAATTCTTATTTTTATTATTATAAAATCAGAGTGTATTAGACCTATTCATTACCTATAATATTCAAATAAGAATTCAGATAGTGATGCAATATTCTATGTTGTTTGGCTTTTCATGCATGTAATAATTTAATAACAATATTAAATCTTCATACCATATCTTATGAATATTTTATAACATAATGTTATGGATACTCATTACACATGATCCATAATTATACGTATTATCCGTTACTAATAGACATTTTATTAAGCATTTGCAATTTATTTCACTTAGCATTTCATTCATAAATAATGCTTAACGTAATAATATATAATGCTTTCCTTAATATTGTAATTTGTCTTTTTCTGAAATTTATGCAGCATACAATAACATTTGTTTGTATTTCTTATATTATATTGGTAAAAAAAAATGAAGAAATTGAAGTTAATTCTTATTTTTTATTAAAATTCACAATCTCAAGAGAAACAAAATAAAAAAACAACACTGTTTCTAAATAAGCATATAATCTAAGGGTATATAGTTTCTAAATTTAGTATAGAATTTAAGTAAAATAGAATTTTAGAACATACATTTAATTAATTCAAAAAAATATTTTTATCATCTTAATCTTATCATTTCTAGAAAAATATCTTTCAGATTCAATTCTCTTTTTTTTTTTAATCCTAAAAAAAAAATATTGAAGTCATAAATTATTTCATTTTCAATAGACTAATATTAACTTTAATAAAAGTTAAATTATGATTTCATAATAAATTATAATTATAAGATATTTTCAAACAACTCATAATAATTTAGCAATAGTTTCAGCGAAACTTAATGATATATAACAGTTTAAACTCAGAGAGATTAATGGTAAGTCACCACATTCATTACGCATACCTCATTAGAGATTCAAATCAAGTGAATAAACCGTAGCGATACAGCAAAAATTAGAAACGGTTTATACTCCCATTAATGAATATGAATCATTCATTAATGCTACCAAAACCAGCACAAATCACGGTCAGCAATCATTAATTCCTTGCGAATCATTAATTCAAAACTGCATTCCAAATTTTAAGAGATTAAAAGCCATCTGCACTTCCTATCACATATTCGCAAAATATTTAAACGCTATCGTCTGCCGAAAGTTACCAAACGATTAAAAGGAGACTTGGTCCAAACGATTTATCTCCACCTGACTTCCGATTGCTGCAGAAGGTGCGTGCTTCTAGCACAGGTCACGCGGAGGAAGTGCGATTAAAAGGGCCCAGTGTCCACCCCATGGAGTGGAAATCGTTTGCTATTAATCTCGTTCGAAATACGAGCTTCTGCACTTCAGAAATTAAACGATAACCAAGCCTAATGCAAGTAAATGATGCTCTGTTGCTGCCGCCGGTACGCTTGGCCTGTTGAGAAAGGGGATTGGCTGAAATAAATCGTTTTCGAATGGTGTGTTGGTAGCAATTTCTGGGTAGGCGAAAGTTTTATTTTAGCCGGTGATTTCTTTATTTGGAACATCGAATTTAGAACTGAAATCTTTCTAACTGTAAGGATTTTATTTATATTTGTAAATTTGAAATGTGAATGATTATTACTGAATTTTTCAAGCACGTTGATACCTATGTGCAATTACTGTAAAAAGTGGTATAAATCCATTTATTCATACAACTTCATTGATTCAAGATTTTAATCAAATAAACTATTTTTGGGCAAATGTAAAATATTTATGACTATATCGCATATTTTTATTAATATGCCTAACTACCACAGCCTCTATATGTGACATAATTTTACTTTACATTGCTTCCGTTGTTAATGGCTTTTATGTATCCGTAAAGGTTGTTTATGACTAAAAATTCGATCTAAAGATGTATACAATAGATCATAATTTGAAAGTTTTTTTTTTTGTCAAAAGTACCAGTTTTGATTCGGTTATATTGATTCCAATTTTTGAAAATACATCTGTTGTATATTTCAATGGTATGCGTTGAAATCTTATATAATTTGAACAGTATTAAAAGCAAAATCTCTCACAATCTTTATTGCGGTCTGATGGCCCATTGACTACCGCTCTGGCCGTTGATATCACAGGCTTCAGGTTCAAATCTTCCTATGTCAAGGATGTTTTTTACGACCTTAGAGCAACAAGTTAAACTTCACAATCTTTATCTGAAAATTTAAAAGCTGCTTTTCAATTACTATTGATTGTTTAATCTTCCCTTATCTTTCAATGTTAAGAATACATTAACAATAATTCAGGGATAAAAAATGTGTAATGCAAGTTATCTGAAAAATAATAATAAATGTATTTTCAAAGCCGGTTTTTCAGCTTTTTCACTTATTATTGTTGGATAAATATAAATGTTTTGCAAAGTTTCGAACTGTTTCTTTAATATTCTTCTTATTGCAAGTTAGAATATTAAAGTAACATTTTTTCCTTCCAAATTTGTCACTCTTCATTTTAATAAAAAAAAAAATCAAAATAATCTCAATACCTTCTTCAATATCCGAATACATATAATTAATTGTATCATTTTTATTGAACTAAAATGAATTATGAACTAATTATTCAATTAAAATGTTAATTAGAACAATTTTAACAATAAATCAAAATTTTAAAATTTAAATTTAATTTACATTTTTAAACACGTCTGAAAAAAATGTAAAACATACATGTGACGCTTTTTTATTAGACAAACATTTTAAAAACATTAATGCGTTTTTAAAAATTGGTATGATTTATTAAGAAATTACATTCACAGTAATCTTCATTGTAATGATAAGATGTTATAATTACCAAGAAGTAATCTATTAATAAGGTATTCATAAATTATGCATAAGATGTAATAATTAACGAAGTATATCTTGCCTGACTGATTCTTTCCCTTTTTTTTTTCTTATTTATTGAAAATTTGTGTAAATAATTGGATAGAACCATTGTTCTGCATTTTGTTTTCTAGTAAAATAATTAAAAAAACAATAAAATATAGTTTTGCAGAATTCGAAGACACTTGATAATAATATTAAAATTATGTATTCTGTATTAATTCAATATTAGAATAAGCTCTGATTTATAAATTTACTCAAATACTATGGAGGATTAGATGAAAGTAATTAGTTAAATTCTATCTGAATTTTTTTTTGTGACTTAAATCAAATGATATATTGTATAAAAATGATGTACGGAATTGTGATACAATTGAACAAAAAATGAAATAACAAAAATTAACTCAAGTATTTATTTTAATTTCTTCAAAAAAAATAAAATACAACATTATTTTGCAAATATTATATTTTAAAACCATATTTTATATCAAGATTTCTCAATTTTTTAGGATTTTTGCATGACAATTTCTTTAAAATTGTTTTGATGACTCGCAAAAGGAATATAAAATTTAAAGTTTTAACAAATAACATGTAGCTAGAATTAATAAAACCTTTTTATGAACCAGCCATTGTTTAACAACTAAACAATAGTAAACAAAACATTCTTTTAAACAGTAAATTATTGTTTATTTGCCATACTGACTATACCATAAAATTAAATTAGTTAATTAATAAAAACTAAACAAAATAGACTTATTAAGATAATAAAACTTCCAACGTATAATCAGTATCACTTGGAATACAAAAATAGCACAAAGGAAAAAAAAACAAGAACATGACATTCAGAAATACTCATTGAATTTAAATTAAGTTATTCCTTCACATTCCCTTATTAGAAAAATACTGTTTTATATAATACAATATTGGTGTAAACAAACATTTCATTAAGAATTAACAAAACCAAAAAAACAAAATTAAAATCTTAAATCTCCCATCACATCCATAGAAATCAATCTCAACTTTGCTTTGATTTATATCATGAGAATATTTTATATTTTCGAATACCAGAATACACAAATATTTGAAAGAATTAATAAGCCATAAAAGTAAAAATACCATTTTTAAATCTTCCACCAGATCCTTACAAATCAATCTCAACTTTCCTCTGGTTTGTATCATACTATTGTTTATATCATGCAATACTGGACTAATACAATATTTCAGTAAGAATTGGGATTTTGTTCCTGAGATTTATTATCTCCCACCAGAACCTGACACATAAATTTCACTTTCCTCTGGTTTGTATACTATTGTTCATATTAACAATGTTATTTCCAAATTGAAAATGAAATTAAAAATATCTCTTAATATAAAATATACAGATAATAAAATATAATATAAAAAAATATAATTAAAATATTTCTTTTCAACAAAAATATTTCTTAATAACAAATACAATATCAAATAAGTATCAATAACAAGCATTTCATCTAAAAGTCAACATTGTTTTCTTTCCAAGCTTTTCGCCTATACAAAATAAACGCAGATTATTTTTATCAGTACGGAGTTTCGATTTATTAAATTGTCGTCTGACAGGAAAATAAAACATCTGCAACTGCAGAAGAAAAAATAAAATAAAATTCCCCCAACTTGGTTTGGCAGAAGAAATATTTTTTTCAGTGTGTCATTCAGTCTGAAAGGGAAGACGAAAGGGGACTTCCGAAAGGCTGCTCCATAAATCTAGACTTTTCCGAGAAAGGCAACCAAGAAGTCTGGTGGGCTCATCCATCTTCCCGCGCAGGACATATCAGCACACGCGAAACTTTTCGCATAAAGGGGGTCCGCGCCCGTCCAGGGTTGTATGTCACCTTCGGCAGCAAACTTCATTCCTCTCTTCTTCTTGCTACTCTCGTTGTATATATTTATATGGATAGAAATAAAATTGACGTCGCTTTTTGGATTGATTGCCGGCATCTTAAAATCAAATTTCGGTCAGGGGCCAGTCATTGTTCATTCAGGCGTCAAACAACGTCACCAGAGGAACAGTTGAGATTGATTTGCAAAGATCAGGTGAGAGATAATGGGATTTTTGCTTCTGAGGTTTATTAATTCTATTCAAATGTTGGATTAGTCAGTATTGTATGATATGAATTATCTGAGTTAATTTGTGTTATGAAAGTTGAGATTTATTTGTTAAGTTCTGGTGGAGGATTTAAAAATGAAATTTACGTTTATGGTATTTTAATTTTTAACAAAATGTTTGATTATTCAGAATTACATGATATAATCAACAGTATGATACAAATCAGAGGAAAGTGGAGATTGATTTGCAAGGATCTGGTGGGAGATAATGGGATTCAGTTTATGAGGTTTATTAATTCTTATTAAAAGATTGGATTCCAATATTGCATGATATAAAAATTAGTATGATGCAAAACATAGGATTGATTTGAAAGGATCTGGTGAAAAATTTAAAAATGTGAGTTTACTATTATAGTTTATTTACTCTTTCTTAAATATTTGTTTTGTCCGGTCTTGCTTAAAATAAACAATAGTATGATACAAACCAGAGGATAATTGAGATTGATTTGTAAAGATCTGGGGAAAGATTTAAAAAAATGAGTTTACCATTATGGTTTATTTATTCTCTCTCAAATATTTGTTTAGTTCAGTATTGCAGTATATAAACAATAGTATAATATAAACAAAGCAAAATTGAGATTGATTTGTAAAGATCTGGTGGGAGATAATGTTGAATTAGATTTGTTTAGCGAGTACTTGTTCAGATTTGTAGTTTCAGATTAGGTAGATTGTTAGTTTCGATTTGTTGATTTGTTTAGAGTTTATTTGTTTAGAGAATAGAGTTTTTTTTTTAATTTTGTTTGATGAGGTATATTAATTTTTATTAAAATATTGGATTAGTCCAGTATTGCATGATATAAACAACAGTACTATACACACCATAGGAAACAGACATCGATATACATGGTAATTTTAATATTATTTCGAAATTGAATATGAAGTTAAAAATATTTCTTAATAACAAGTATTTAAATAATAAAATATAGCTAAAATATTTCTTTTCAACAAAAACATTTCTTAACCGCGAATACAATATCAAATCAAATATCATATACGAATATCAATTCCAAACATTTCATCTAAAAGTCAACATTGTTTTCTTTCCAAGCTTTCTCGGCTAAACAAAATAAACGCAGATTATTTCTATCAGCACGCAGCTTCGATTTATTAAATTGTCGTCTGACAGGAAAATAAAACATCTGCTCCTGCAGAAGAAAAAAAAAAAATAAGTAGAATAAAAATTCCCCAAACTTGGTAGTATGGCAGAAGAAATATTTTTCACCGTGTCATTCGGTCTGAAAGGGAAGACGAAAGGGTACTTCCAGGCTGCTCCATAAATCTAGACTTTTACCAGAAAGGCAACCAAGAAGTCTGGTGGGCTCATCCATCTTCCCGCGCAGGACATATCAGCACACGCGAAACTTTTCGCATAAAGGGGATCCGCGCCCGTCCAGGGTTGTTTGTCACCTTCTGCAGCAAACTTCCCCCCTCTTCTTCTTTCTGTTCCCCCTCTCGTAGTATATATTTATATGGATGGAAATAAAATGGACGTCGCTTTTGGATTGATTGCTGGCATCTTAAAATCAAATTTCGGTGAGGGCCAGTCATTGTTCATTCAGGCGTCAACCGACGTCACCAGAGTAAAAGTTGAGATTGATTCGGAAGGATCTGGTGGAGGCTAGTGCTGAATTAGTTTTGTTTAGAGTTTATTTGCTTAGATTTGTAGTTTTAGGTTAGGTAGTTTCGATTTGTAGATTTATTTTTTTACATAGCAGGGTTGATTAATTTAAATTTGCTTCTGATGTTTATTAATTCTTATCCAAGCGTTTGATTATTCCAGTATTGTATGATGAAAAGTAGTGTGATAGAAACTAGAGGAAAGTTGAGATTGATTTTAAGGATCTGGTGGGAGATAAAGGGAATTTTATTCTGAGGTTTACTAAATCTTATTCAGATGTTTGATTAGTTCAGTTTTGCACGATTTGAACAATAATGTGATATAAACCAGATGAAAGTTGAGACTGATTTGAGGATATACGGTGAAAGATAATTAAATTTGTTTAGAGTTTATTTGTTTAGATTTGTAGTTTTGGTTTAGATAGATTAGGCAGCTTAGATTTGTAGGTTTATTTACAGTTTATTTGTTTAAACAGTAGAATTTTTTTATTTAGATAGTAGAATTTATTTGTTTAGATTTGTTTCTGAGGTTTATTAATTCGTACTAAAATGTTGGATTAGTCCAGTATTGCTTGATATAGGCAATGGTATGATACACACCATATTAAGCAAACACCGATATACATGGTAAATTTTAATATTATTGCGAAATTGAATATGAAATTAAAAATATTTCTTAATAACAAATATTTAAATAATAAAATATAGCTAAAATATTTCTTTTCAACAAAAACATTTCTTAACCGCGAATAACATATCAAATCAAATATCATATACGAATATCAATACCAAATATTTCATCTAAAAGTCAACATTGTTTTCTTTCCAAATCCTTTTTTTCGCCTCAACAAAAATAAACGCAGATTATTTTTATTAGCACGGAGTTTCGATTTATTAAATTGTAGTCTGACAGGAAAATAAAACATCTGCTCCTGCAGAAGAAAAAAAAAAAAATAAGTAGAATAAAAATTCCCCAAACTTGGTAGTATGGCAGAAGAAATATTTTTTTCACCGTGTCATTCGGTCTGAAAGTGAAGACGAAAGAGGACTTCCGAAAGACTGCTCCATAAATCTATACTTTTGCGAGAAAGGCAACCAAAAAAGTTTGGGTCGGCTCATCCATCTTCCCACGCAGGACATATCAGCACACGTGAAACTTTTCGCATAAAAGAGGGTCCGCGCCTGTCCAGGGTTGTACGTCTCCTTCGACAGCAAACTTCAACCTCTTTCCTCTCGTTTCTCGTTGTATTTCTTTATATGGATGGAAATAAAATGGACGTCACTTTTTTTGGATTGATTGCCGGCATCTTAAAATCAAATTTCAGTCAGGAGCCAGTCATTGTTCATTCGGGCGTCAACCGACGTCACCAGAGGAAAGTTGAGATTGATTTGCAAGCATCTGGTGGGAGATAATGGGATTTTTTGTTTCCGACGTTTATTAATTCCTATTCAAATGTTGGATTTGTCCAGTATTGTATGAAATGAACAATAGTATGATTATATCATACAATACTTATCATACCAACCAGAGGAATTTGAGATTGATTTGTAAGTATCTGGTGGAAATGAAGTGGTAATGTTGAGTTAGATTTGTAGTTTTAGATTAAATGGACTAATTAGCTTAAACTTGTAGATTTGTTTAAAGTTTAATTGATTGGATTTGTTTTTCAGGTTCATTAATTCTTATTCAAATGTTGGATTAGTCCACTATTGCATGATATAAAAAAAAGTATGACACAAACCAAAAAAAAGCTTAGATGGATTTGTAAAGATCTGGCGGAAAATTTAAAAATGTGAGTTTGCTTTTGGTTTATTTATTCTTTCTAAAATATTTGTTTAGTCCAGTATTGTCTGATATTAACAATAGTATCATATAAACAAGAGGAAATTTGAGATTGATTTGTAATTATCTGGTGGAAGATGATGTTGAATTAGATTTGTTTAGATTTGTAGTTTTTAGATTAGGTAAATTAAATTTGTTGATTTGTTTAGATAGTAGAGTTATTTGTTTAGATTTGTTTCTGAGGTTTATTAATTCTTACTCAAATGTTTGATTAATCCAGTATTGCAGGATATAAATAATAATATGATAGAAACTAGAGGAAGTTGATATTGATTTATTAGGATCTGGTAGTAGATAATGGCTTCATTAATTCTTCCATTGTTAAACAAATAACTCCTGTTCAATTATTTGTAGCGAACTTATAGGAATTTTTACAGATTTCTTCTTTTTATAAACAATCTGGACTGCTGTTAATTGTGATATTAAAAAAGGAAAGTTTTGTTTGGTTTTTCCATTTTAATAATCAAATGATTAACTTACAATTATATTACATGAAAATAAACAAAATTATAAAAAGCATTTACGGTAGAAGTTATTCAAAATTTATTTCGTGGCTATTTTAATATTTCCAAAGTGAGTAAGACATTAAAAATATTTCTTAATAACAAATATAAAAGTAATAAAATAAAATGTAATTAAAATAATTCTTTTTCCAAAAAAATGTTTCTTATTCTTGTTGGTAATAAATATAATATCAAATACAAAGATCAATACTAAACATTTCATCTAAAAGTCAGATCCTTAATTCCCTTTCCAAGCTTTTTCGCCTAAACAAAATAAACGCAGATTATTTATATCAGCAAGCAGTTTTGATTTATTAAATTGTCCTGTGACAGGAAAATAAAACATCTGCAGCAGCAGCAGCATTAGAAAAAAAAATAAATAGAATAAAAATTCCCCAAACTTTGTATGGCAGAAGAAATATTTTTTTCGCCGTGTCATTCGGTCTGAAGGGGACTTCCGAAAGACTGCTCCATAAATCTAGACTTTTCGAGAAAGGCAACCAAAAAAGTTTGGTGGGCTCATCCATCTTCCAACGCAGGACATATCAGCACACGCGAAAGTTTTCTCATAAAAAGGGGGTCCGCGCCCGTCCAGGGTTGTGTGTCACCTTCGGCAGCAAACTTCAACCTCTTCTTCTTTCTGCTCCCCTCTCGTTGTATATATTTATAAGGAAGGAAATAAAATGGACGTCGCTTTTTGGATTGATTGCCGGCATCTTAAAATCAAATTTTGGTCAGGGGCCAGTCATTGTTCATTCGGGCGTCAACCGACGTCGCCAGCGGAAAGTTGAGATTGATTTGCAAGGATCTGGTGGGCGATAATGGAATTTTTGCTTCTGAGGTTTATTAATTTTTACTAAAATGTTGGATTAGTCCAGTATTGTATGGTATGAACAATAGTATGATACAAACCAGAAGAAAGTTGAGATAGATTTGTAAAGATCTGGTGGGATATAATGTTGAATTAGATTTGGTTAGAGTTTGTTTGTTTAGATTTGTAGTTTTTATACTAGGTGCATTAGGTAGTTCAGATTTGTAGATTTATTTACAGTTTACTACTGTGCCGAAAATTAAGATCAATTTTTTTTTTCAAAAACTCTTTATTCATTCTTTCAAATTTATTTAATAGCCTTCAAATTAATCCCTCCAGTCACAATGCACATATGCCATTTTTATTTCCAATCCTCAGTGCATGCTAAAAAATCATCGGCAGAGATGGCCTTCAAAGAGCGCGACGATCCACGTTAAATTTCTTCATTCAACACAAATCGGTGTCCCGGAGTGGTCCTTTGATTTTATGGAATAGCCAGAAGTCACACAGTGGGAATACGGTGGTTTGTGGAACGATACGATATGGGATTCATTTTGGCCGAAAAAGTAACGAGGAATCAATTCAGTGTGATCTGGGGCGTTCGGTGTTTTCTGTACCTATCGAAATTTGAAGCGTTTGAGGACCAAAATGGAATTGACTGATCCTTTTGAAATCCCTACATCAGCAGCAAGGTCTCTAATTGTAAATCGATGGTTTGCAAGCACCAAATCTTTAATTTTTTTGGATGTGAGCTTCGTCGGTTGAGGTGGATGGTCGGCCAGAGGCTCTATGTCTTCAACGCGTTCTCTGCCTTCTTTGAACTGTTATACCACTTGTAAACATTTCTTTCCGATATAGTAATGCTCACCGAATGTCTTTTGCAACATTCTATACGTTTCCACAAACAAAATTTAATTCATGTACTTTGCTCAATTTAAAAACAAACCACTAATATTTAAGACATTTAAATCATTTTCGTTTCGTTAATGTATATATATATATATATATATATCTAATATATAAAATTCTCGTGTCACAGTGTTTGTTGCCAAACTCCTCCGAAACGGCTCGACCGATTCTTATGAAAATTTTCGTGCATATTTGGTAGGTCTGCGAATCGGTCGTAATCTATTTTTTAAACCCCTAAGTGATAAGGGTGCCCCACCCCTAAATATTTTTAAAATTTCTTTGGCAAACCAATGTAGTGGCAACAATCGTTTAAAATCTACCATTGAGGTAGCCGCCAATCTTGCAACCCTGAATTTTCGCCAATTTCTTTAGGGTTGCAATACTGCAATTAGAGGAATTCGTAGCTTCATTTTTCGAACAATATAATGACTATTTTATTGCTATTTCGATAATTAAATGCAGAATTCTTATTTACACTAATTTCATCGTTGGTGTAAAAAGTTTGTTTCCACCACAGACGAAAGTTATACCACAATAAAAGGATGGCGCCGTGTCTCGATGCCTGTACTACATACCCGTAAAATTCTCATGTTCTGAATATTATTGTTTTATGTACTACTTTAAATTTTGTGAAAATTATATTGTATGAAATTTATATTATTTCTATGAGAAATAAATCAAATGTATGTAAGTATTACCTGATTTGATTATCAATATTTTTTTTTTATTTTCTAAGTTTGAATTTGAATTGGAATAAAATATATTGAATGAAAAGTTGTGAATCAAAACATTGAACTTTTCTATGCTTAAAGTTTGTCAACATGTGTTGTATTTGATTAAGAATTCTAAAATGAAATGTGATCTACAAGATAATATAATATAGACAATATAATTTTAAAGAAAGATGATGAATTTTCAAGGATTTTTGAAAAGTGTGAAAATGAAGTAAACTCTGCAATTATTTTATATAATGATAACATTAAAATTTTATAAAAGGTATTATAATAGTTCCAAGTTGAAAATCAAGGACATTTTATTTTAAAAACTTTTTGTTATTTGAAAAACAAAGAATTTGAGTTATGAATTTGAGTGATTTGAATATTGTCGAAGAAAAATTGATAGATGGTACTTTTAAATTGGAAGTTATTTAAAGAAAACAAAACAAATAAATAAGTGTTTATATTAATAAAGGAGAATTTAAAGCTCAATAACATTTTTATGTATGTACATTTGTTTTTATTTATATTTAAAAGTTGGTTTTAATTATTTATTATTTGAATTTTTATGCATTTTGTATTCATTCAAAACATCACAATAAAAATATTTCTGTTCTATATGCTTTGAAACTGCATGTAAAAGTTTTCTTTAAATGTATGAAAGGAATAGAACATGGAAATTAACCTAAATTCATAAATTATTTTTATTTTAGTTTTTAAACTAAGAATTTTTGTAAATTTGTAAAAAAAAAGTTTGTGTTCACAAACTTTAAGCATACAAAAATGTATAAATAATTGAGATATAAATTTGAAAACAGTATATTACCTACATAAGGATATTCCCAGCATAAAAATACTTGCAAAGGAAAAAAACTATTCATGTTTTATTTATTTTTGAAATATAAAATTTTGCAACAATATCACATTTTTGCAATGTTTATCCATATTTTTAAAGAATAAATTGTATAAAGAATAGTTAAAGTTGATATTTTTATGTGAAATTCAAAGGTTTTGAATATATTTAATCAAAACACTTGCAAAAAGGCTAAATATTTTAAATTCAGGTCATTTCATATTAAAAAGCCTTTGCAAATAGCAGGAAGTTGTAAAAAAAAAAAAAAGTTTGTCGAGCAAATTTTAACTTTTTCAAAACAAAGCCCAGAAAATATTTACAGCTTTAAGGAAAAACAAAACTATATTTTTTAATAAATAAGACTATGAACTTGATAATTCAATGGCATTTTAATATATTTACAACATTTTTAAAAGTAATATATCTAATTAAAAGTTGTTTTTAGCTTTTTCTCAGAATGAATTTTTATGCTTTTTGTTTTCATGTGATAACACAAGTAATTTTGATCCAAATGCTACAAAACTTTGTATTTATGTTTTTCATAAATATTTACAGGAATAGACCTCTGAAATGATTATAGCTACATAAATATTTTTTATTTCAATTGTTAAACTTGGAATTACATGCAAATTTTGGAAGAATTTTGTGTCGACAGCATTTAAACTAGCACAAAATAATAAATAATAAAGATATAAATTTACCAGAGGTCTATTCACTGTAAAATGTTAGTACAAACATACAAACTTAGAAATTTAAAAATATTGATTTGATTTCAGGTTTTGTAACAGTATCAATTTTTTGGCCATTTTTACCCTTATTTTAGCTATAAAAATTTTAAAAAAATAATAATGAAATTTTTTTATGTGAAATCATTAGTTTTTAGATACATTCAATCCAAAAATGTGTACAAAGATAAAAAAAATTTCAAAAAAATTCCTTCGAAGGTGTTCGTGTACCTTAAACGATCGTTTGCATTTGTATTTTATTGTGATTTTTTTTTAAAAGTCTTTTCTTATTATATCCCGATTTTATTTTAATTGTATTGTATTTTTCAATTATCATTTTCAGTAAACGACCACCAAAAAAAATCTAACCTCAGAATCCGTGTTTCTCCCATGGGCAGCTGTATGTTGCATGCTCACGTGTTTGAAAACCATCGAATTTATTTATTTCGACGAAAGACAGACTAACAAGAAATATTGTTCATTTCTTAGTTAAATGAAAGTAATGATTATTAAAAATTATATTACGTAAAATAATTATAAAACAGTCTTAAAAATCAACATTATCTACCTCATTCATTAAATTAATAAAAATTAAACATTTCTATTCGTTGAAACTTAATTTAATCTTTTCATCATTCTTTACCAATCACTTCCTTAACAATGCCAATTATAATATCTAATAATTGAACGAAATACAAGAAAGCCACAGCAACGCGTGGCCGGGTCTTCTAGTATATATATATATATATATATATATATATATATACTGGTGTCCAAAAGTTAATCATAATTGATAATTATGTGAATAAATAAGGAACTGTAAATCAGAATGGCGGGAAACGTGATATGTGAGTGTAAAATGGTTATAAAATAAGAAAGCAAATCAAAAGTACGATAATAATTAATTTTATTATCCAGAGTAGCAGTTTGAAAGAAAACTGAGCATAGTAAGGGTTCACACTTTAAAGAAAAATGAAAGAAAACATTAAATAAAATACTGATGCTGCAGTTTAATAAGGCGTGTGGTCACCTCTGACAGCCAGGCACGCTGCACAGCGATTTACCATACTTCCTATGAGATGATAATTGAGTTATGGGCTCAAACGGTTCCAAGGTTCTTGGAGAGCTCTCTTCAGTTCTGTAACGGAGCTAGGTGGGTGCGAAAGGGCTGCAATTTGTCACCCGAGCATATACCATACATGTTCGATAGGATTTAAATCAGGAAGTTCGCAGGCCACGGCATGCGCTGGATGTTTTCCGTTTCAAGGAAGTCATCAACCAGCACCGATCGGTGACATGGCGCATTATCATCCATAAATATGAAGTCAGGACCGACAGCACCTCGAAACAAGCGAACATAAGGCTCAAGAACTTCGTCTCTGTATCTTTGACCAGTCACAGACCCCGTGTCAAAGAAATGGAGGTCTGTGCTGCCGTCCATCATGATGCCTGCCCATACCATTACTCCCCTTGATAGAAAATGATGTCTTTTCGTTATGTTTCTTGGTTCAAAACATGTTCCACGTTCTCTCCATATCGTTACCCGACGAGAATCACTACTCAGACTAAACCGGGAATCGTCACTGAACATCAAATTGGCCCACTTCCCACACTCCAATGTTGATGTTTCAAACTGTAGTTCAAACAAGCGAGTTTATGGGCAGACGTGAGGGAAATGCAAACTGCTAGTCTTCTGGCATACAGGCCAGCATGATTGAGTCTCCTGTAAACAGTTTGTCTCGAAACTCGTGTTCCTGTGGCGACTGTGAGCGCCGAACCCAGTGCTCTGGCAGTACTGCCCCTCTGACGTCGCGCACTTATTACCAGACATCGGTCTTGGCTAGGGGTTGTGACTCTTGGTCGACCTGATACTGGTTGTCGGGTGACATCTCCCGTTCTTTGAAACCTCTGCCACAGTCTTGAGATCACAGACTGATCCACATTCAAAATTCGAGACACTTCGGTTTGTGATCGTCCGGATTCCTGCACTCCAACGATTCTTCCTTTTGCAAACATGTCCAATTGGCGTCTTTCTGCCATCATTCACCTTGTTTGATGGTTAACAACGTTCCTTCGCACAGCAGTTGCACGAAACTTGTCTGAACTGCCTATGCTGCGTGAATCGGTCTCTCTGCGTTAAGACATGCGCAGGTGTTTCGCGCAGGACGTAGTAGACTGAAAAGTTTTGCATAAACCCAATGTTTCTTCTTCACCCAATTAATATCCGCAAGAAATTTGGAATAATTTTACGAATATTTACTAAATCTTTTTGCATTTTACGATTTATGCTTAACTTTTGGATATATATAAATATATATATATATATATATATATATTGATATAATCTAATCTCTAATATTTATTTTATTGAAGAATAAACTTTGCATGTTCGAAACATAATTGAAAATAGAACACAATATTCATAATATTTGTAAAGGACTTTTTAATTAACATTTAATTAGCACCTTTATTTAACCTTCTACTAAGGCTGTAATAAATTTTGTCATTGCTATAAAAGAATTTCATTTAGAAGGCTTGAAACACAATATTGCTAGTTGTTAATGACCTGTTTAGTCCCTTGAGCTTACCAGATTTGCTATAATCTTTATAATTGGCTATCAGTTTAAAAGTTACTAAATATTTTTGTTTTAAATAAAGATCTCATATAATATTTATTTCATTCAAGAATAAACTTCACACATGTGAAATACAATTGAAAATAGTAAAAATATTCAATACATTTGTAAAGCACCTTTAATTAACACCTTTATTTATTTTTCTATTAAGGCTTAATAAATAATTTCATTAAAAGGCATAAAACACAATATTGCCAGTTGAATTACTTACCGTTTAGTCTCTTGAGCTTAACGGATTTGCTATTATCCTTATCAATGTTCATCAGATTGACAGTATCAATTGAATTTTTTTGTTTTAAATAAAGAGATAATAAAATATTTTTTTTATTCAAGAATAAACTCTGCACATGTAAAATATAATTGAAAATAGAAAAAAAAAAAATATTAATTACATTTGTATAGTACCTTTAATTAACAAAAAAAAAAACAATAATCAGTAATTCATGTCTTAAATTAGGAATAGAAATATAATAGATTTCGCATTTTTGATAATTTGATAATTTCTAATAATATGTTCCATTTCTTTTATTTCTTTTATTATGAAAAAATTTTTTAATAAGTTTAAAACGATTCTTAAACTTCTAATAGGAATGAAAAAAAATCAAATCATTAACAAAGGAAATTTCAATCGTATTTTGAGACTGCTTTGTGTTGTTTGCACTTTACTAAATGTTTTTTATTTCAAAATTTTTATCTCTACCGGGGTTATTACAAATTTATTTTTCTCCGTAATAAATGTGTAAAATGTAATTTTATTTTAGGAAAACAGCTCAAAACTGTATTATATATAAATATGAATGTAATTATCTGTTCACATAAGAGATAAATAATCAAAGAACATTTGTTTTACTAATTACAACAATGAATTTATGGGAAATTTCTGTGATTTATGTAAAAAGAATTAAAAAATATAAATTGCAATTTCTTACTAAAACTTTATGAATTAGATGCAAACGTTTAAAGAAATATTAACTGCTTGTTCAAACAGTATCATAATATTCAATGGATATATCTTTTGATATTTTTTCTTTACAAATTAAACTTGCAAATTATTAGAATGGATTCATTATGAAATTTATGACATTTCGGTCATAACAGCTTGATTTAAAAATCAAACTATTTCTCTTTTATATACCACATTATTAAACAAATATTTAAATATTTGTTTTATAAAAACTTCGAAACCTTATGGCATAAAAAAAAAACAGAGTCATGGAATGAAGGTTTCAAATTTCTTTGAATAAATTTGCTTTAAAGAGGATTTTACGAAATGTTTAATATTTGATTTGATTCTTTATATTTATTTAGTACTTTTTAATATTTGTTTTGCATAAAAATTGGAATTCAGCTCTTATTGTAGCACATGTTTAGTTTAGCTTTGAGACATTTCGAAAAAGAATTGATAAATGCATTGTTTGAAGAATAAATTCATTTAAAAAATACAAATTTGTGCAGTTATCACTTATTGAAATATCTAAAATAATATTTTTATATAAAATTATATATATATTTTTACATTTGAGTGTCAAATTTAAAAATGGATGAAAAATTTTTTAGTGATTCAAATAAAATATAATTATCATTTTAATCATATCTAATTTTGTAATAATCATCTAATCATTTTTTTGTTTAAAACTAAATGTCAAATAAGAACATTTGTTATTTATGGATTTTTGTGTAAATTGTAATGTTTATAAATAATGTCAGAACTGATAAATTAATATTCATTTATTATTAACAGATGTGGCTCGGTTGTAATTAAGCGTTTTTAATTTTGAGAAATTTCATTAGAATTAAAAATATCACGGAAATGTCCAAAAAATCCAGACAAATCTCACTAAGAAGTGCAAAACATATAATTTATATTATATAACATTTGAACGAAAAATTATGTTTTCTTATGCAGTTGGCAATACAGCGATAGATAATATTTATTCCATAAGCAATGGCTGCACCGCTATTACTCAGTTAGCACTACCCAGGGGGACACACGCAGCTTGAAGATATACTACGGACGCGAATAACACGAGCACCACAACGTTCTACGATCCTATTAGACCGGGACCTACGGTTTAAAAAGTAGAATTCAAACCACTACAAACATCCATGGCACCGCAGGAATTCGGACCCGAAACCTGGGGTACCGAACGAAAACATATATGCATACAAAACTACACCATCATATAAATTACGAAAATTTACCATTTTTCTTTAATTTGTAAACACAAAATCACACACTTACAAAAATATAGATGCAAATAAGCATATCATATGGCATCAGCATTCTAATCATTAAGCTGTGAGATGGCGTCAAGTGCTAAGTAAAAAATATGAATGTAATTTTTAATTTAACAATGAAAGTTCTTATTTAATTAAAAATAACAAATAATTTTATATTGATTTTTGGTTGCTTACCAAATCAAAGATAATAAAACTGCTGAAATAGAAAAAATCGAAACCTAAGTTTTTTTAAATTCAAAAATACAAACAGGCATAAAAAAAATTATGTGAATTACAAATTGATACAAATTCAATTTTTAAAACGAATAAATAAAACTTCAACATTAAAATCCCCAGCAATTTAAATCACTTTGCACTTACCTTTAGATCGAGTAAGACCTTTTGCTCCCAGATTTTTAACAGATTGATGAAGTAGATTTATTTTTAGTTCGGCCTGTCAGGGTACTTTTCTTTGAGCTCGCCTTTTACTATAAGTATTTTTTTCCTTTTTCACACTGAATTTCTACGCTTTTAGCATTTTTCCTTTTTTTTTTTCTATCGCTCCTGGCAGAAAGAAATCGAGTTTAGAAACCCGTTGACAAAATGCTTTATATGGACACAAACATCAATCTTTCCAGAACATTTTTCTTCTCTGCTTTTTTTTTTTCCCTACTTCCCTTTTATTCCCTTTCTTTGCGTTTTTCACAGCTGAACGCTCAAAAACTCAGGTATTTCGTAAGACAAATGTAACGAGATTTTGCACATTACAAAGAAAAGGGAGAATTTTTTTTTTACATTTATTTTTTTCCGCTTAAAGGATCTTAGAAAAAAAGGTGTAGCGGAATGTTTTTTAAATTGTATTAGGATAATTATATTATTAGTCAAGCATTAATTTTCAGTCTTAGAATATTTTAATTTAATATATTTTGAAACCATTCGAAAATAGAATGGCAATCAATGTTCAATGTTAACCGAAATAATGACATATAAACTTTTCAGCTTTCAAATTATTAAACAATAAAATATTAAATGTTTTATATTGGATATTAAAAAACACATGCAATAATTTCATAGCCATAATAGATCTCAGAAATTCATGAGAATTAAAAATATGTTTTCATCTTTTAAGTCATTTTTTATATATTTCATCGCATTTTTTATTTAAATTTATATTATTTCCATGAATTCAATGAAATTCCAATCTTCTACAGATGTGAAAAGATTTTTATAATCATTCTCTTTTTTTTCTTCTTCTTCTTCTTCATTGGCGCAATAGCCCTGTGGTGGGGCAAGGCCGTCTACCTACTGGTAGATTTCGAGAGGAGATGTTTTTTTTTTTAGGGTTGCCAGCCACTCCGCTCCTCTGGTTGTTGACGCTTCAGACTGCAGTAGCAGAAGAATTAGTGTAGAAATTGATGAAGAACAAAATCTCCTATGTGTATAAAACGCAATGCAAAAGATTTGTTTATTTATTCCTAATTTTAAACAATTTAAAGTAGATTGTTAGATTTAGTTTTTAGATTGTTTTTGAAAAGAGGGTTGGAAAATCCAATATTGAGTGCATAAAAGCTCTCTTGGGAGCATGTGATCGAGATCAAACAGACATCTTTAAGTGGAAAATGTCTCAACGATTAGAAATAACCCCGCAATAAGTAATCAACCACCATCACAATCCGATAGGTAATCCTCCGAACAATTGTTAAGTCAAACGTTATCACGATTGATTAGTCAAATTTAAACCACAATAAATAAATCAACCGCCCTCAAAATTGTTAATTCAAATTTCCACCACAATAGGTTAAGTAAAAATTTGCAAACTCAATTATTTGGACATATATGTACCTTTTATTTAAAAAATGCTGATTTTGAAACTGACCTTTTTTCCAGCAAAATATATTGAATTTGCGGAATAAGAAGATTGTCGTATCAAAACATCAATGATAATAGTTATTTAAAATTATCTTTGTTGATCAAATTCAAAAAGAAATCTTGTTCCAAACCATTATTATCAGAAGACTATTTGCAATCGAATATCCAACATTGCAGGAATAATAGTGAGTCTAACTATCATCTCTCTTTACACAAACAAGAATATGGCTTGAAATTCTACTGAGTCATGAATTATCATTTCCAGACACAGATCCAATTCAAATCAGATATGTACCTCTTGATTGAAATGGAACTAAAGCTATTTAGGAGACAGATTAGGAAGCTTTGCAAACATCACCAGAATATCAAAATCTTTATTAATTAAACGGAAGACTGTTGCATTAAAACATCAATAATCGTTAGTCTTTAAAATAATCTTTGCTGATCAGTACTAATTCAGAATCAAGAATCACTTTAGGTACCAAGGTAGTGTGGTGACTGAAGGATCATCCATAATATCCATGGAGCTATTTATACTAGGAAAATAGTATGGAAAATAATGGACACCTCATTATTACACAATGCATTGTACCCAAATTCTACTGGGTCATGTCTGACCTATTCGTAACCTTTGAATGACAATGGTGTGAACACAGAAGCGAAATGTCAGAGACACAAGAAGATATTAGGAGCATACCACGCCATTCATCTTCTCCAGTCTTACATTCAACCGCGTTTGACTGTGATGCAGTCGTAGGCGTGTTCAAAATAAATCAAACTCCTCAAGTCGTGCTGGAATTCAAAATTGACGTAAGAGATAAATGGCATAAAATCCTTCATGCTCTCAATAAAAGGCAACAGAATGTAAAGATGGCATGTGTAGATCACTGTTCAGGAAGGTCACATTACCTTCCAAAGATTTATATCTGTCCCAATTTTGATAAAGCAAGCATTTCTTTGGTGACTTTAAAAATTTCTAGAAACCATTCCTTTTTTGTTTGATTTGTTAAAGTGTGAATAGTGCGATGCATACATTTTATGTTCAGTAATGTCCCAAGATTTAAACATAGATTTAAAAAATATTGAAATTGATTCTTTATTGTCAATTTAGTCTTGTAATGATAAATAAAATTTAAAATGCATTTCTTAATGTAAATAAATATTATTAAAAATTGCTCGGTTTTTTGTTATGGGATGGAGTAAGTTTGTTATGTGATGATGTAACCATTAACATTGAATTTTTCAAAATTCGTATATTACTAAAGAACTATATAAATTAAACTTTGTAGTTTTGTCGTTGTTTGTGCAGCTGGATTGTAATTGGGCATGGTTGGGTCAGTAGTGACACGTGTTTGAGAACTTACAGCTTTATTTACACTCGCACAAACACCAAAACACACACAATTAAAATATACAACATGTAACACATTTAAAAACATCTAATTAAAGGTTCATGGAAGGATTTCACATCTAAGCCAAAAACAAGTAATATAAAAAAAATTTTTAATGCCAAAAAATAAAGTCCTTTATAAATAATTTCATTCTGACGCCATCTATTGGTAGATATATGCAACTAAATCTAAAAAAACTAAAATTAATTAATTAAATCTAATTACTGAATTAATATTTGAAAAAAACTGTTTCATCAGTGTAAAAAGTTTTAAAAAATGTATTTGAACGGATGGTATTTTTGAACGATTGAAAATTTGAACTTGAGCTCTCGAATTGAATAAAGAATCTCCGATGCCTACTAAACGTTTCTCACCATTGCTCGGGTTAGAGTCCGAAACCCGTTCACCTGAACAGATGGCGCGCTTGCAGTGCGTAGGAAGAGGCACGGTTATCAAAGTATTTGCTATAAAAATAGATATCGCCGTCTGCATAGTAACAAACTACCTTTTGAAATGTCACATTTATTTATAAATTATTTGCATGAGATAAAAAAGCAATAGAGTAAGAGATTTTAAAATGACAGTTTTATATTGGTTCTGCAATACGTTTATTTACTCTTTCATATAAATCCTGTGTTAAATTAACTTCAATTGAAAAGAAAAAAATATGTTTTAAGTTAAGGGATTTATTACTCTTACTCTATAATCTTACTTTTTAGCAAAAACTGCCATGTGAAATATTATACTTCCATGTAAACAAATTCCTTGAAATTAAAAGTAAAACGGAAGTAGAATGTTGAAAACGTCAGTTTCATAATGAGTCTAGAGCATGCAAGTTCATTTGATATTTTTCATAAATCACTATGATAGATTAACTTTAATTCAAAGGGAAAAAACTAAATTTAGTATAAAAAATAAATCTCTTTAGGAACTTGCATTATAAGTTTTTCGCCGTGTAATAAGCAACAGGAAAATTGAAATTTTTCATATTTCCTCGTAGGGGTTCTATTCATTTTTCAGTCTTTGAAACTTTCACGTCTAGTCTAGGCTGGGCAAATTGATAGACTTCTATGATTTATTACTAAAAGGTTTCAGCTAAATTTTATTCAAAGAAAGTTTTTTTTTTTCAAGATTCTATCACGAACATTGGTTCCCAGCAAATATATCAGATTTATTAAATAATTTAGAAAAGATTGATGGCATTATTAGAGAAATGTTCGTAATAAATTTTCTTATTTACATTTAATCTAACTTATTCACATATAAATGTTTGATAAATAGAACAAATCATTTAGAATTAAGAATATTGTATTCAAATTTGTGAGTGACAACAAGTGAACAAGTCAAGTGACAATCAAACAAATGAATTTTAAATAAATTAAGATTGTGTGATTTAGAAAATAATAAATAATGACGTTTCAATCCTTAATTTTTAAAATTAATAATTTTCCATCCTTTTTAATATTTTTTTAAAAAAGACATTTGAATAGCATTGAGGAGCCAGTATTGAACATTTATTCCAAATAATTGTAACTGATAAATAAGATTGATATTTATCATTTTAAGGAGTAGGACTTATTAACTTTTTGATCTCATATTTAAATGGTGTTTTGATTTATATTTCTTAATATGTTAAATGTAATAGTAAATATATATATATATATATATAGTGTGTGTGTGTGTGTGTGTGTGTGTGTGTGTGTGTGTGTGTGTGTGTGTGTGTGCAATGCAAAAAATTGTCTATTGTCAGGCGACATTTAATACTGAATTTAAAAATTTTTACTAAGAATTATCGAGAGATAAAAACAAAGTTTATAAAAATGCAAGTAAATTATAATTTTAAAAACTGTACATCTAAAATTAATTTATAATGATTTTTTTAATTTTAAAAGATTTAATATTAATTTCGAACTAAATTATAATATTTATGTTCTTATTCTGATTAATAAATGTATTTAAAAGTACGAGTTTAAAGTAATTTTAACAATAATAAATGCAATAAAAATTTTAAATTTAATTCTAAAAGCAACAAGTTCTAAAACAACATTATGAATTTTTTAAAACAAATGATTTTTTTTTCATTTACGTAAAATCAAAAAAATAAATGAAAATAAAAAAAAAAAAAATTTCTTAAATGACATTTAAAATAAATGTAAGATTTATTTAAACAAAAATAAAAAAAAAACTGCAAAATTGAAGCATATGACAAAAAAGTTAAATTTTTAAAGTAATTCCATACATTCCCCTGTAAAAAGTAAACATCTCCTGTCTCGAAATCTGTCAAAAGGCAGACAGATTTGACCCACCATGGGGTTGCTGCACCAATGAAGAAGAAGAAAATTCCATACTTAAAATGGAAAAAGACAGCACTTTGACAATGCAATTACGCAAATGTATAAAATCTGTACATCACTAGAAAAACAAACAGGAATAACACGAACAGATGTCACTGTCATAAAGAGGCATCAAAATCATCTGACCTCATAAGCAAACAGGAACAAACCACATCAAAATCTGAGAAAATATCAAATTTCCGCATTTTGCAAACATTTTAGAGTTTGTAGGATTTTGTTTGATAAAAGGCAATTCAATTCAGTGTTGAGAGATTCAAATTTTCTATGTGAAGCCTTATTTTCAGGACAGTTGAAAAAAATAAAGACAGGGCTTGCATTTTATATTTCCTTATAGAGCGATTTCGTCAATTTTTTTTTTTCTTTTATTTTAGTTTTTACACATATCTTTGAAATTCGTGACGGGCATAGAAAAGTAAAAATATGTAAACTAGAAAAGATTTTATATTATATTTTTTTCTTTGTCTTTTTCACAAATATCAAGAGATCTATGAATACCATGTTAGTTTTGTTTTGAAATATGTAGTGATAGAGAAAAGAATTTCAGGGATTTATTCTCTTAAGAGAAAAATACATTTGAATTCTTTCAAGTTAAAGTTTTGTTTAAATTCATCTGAAAAATGCAAAAAAAAAAAAAAAAAAAAGTTTTTTCTCCAATATTTAAATGCTTTTTTATTTTTAAAATCTATTCACTAGTGATTTGTTAAATTTATAGGTTTTATTTGTTTAAGGTTTGAATTTTCTAAAATGTGAAATATAATGTTATTTTGCTGTTATAGCATTTTTTTTTCTCACGGGAAGAGTTTTGGTATTTCATTCCCAGGTGAGAAGAATGTATATTCTTTGACAAGTATATAATAACAACCGATGGGTTGTTATTATGTACTCACATTTGAGCAGACATGCAGTATTGTGGGTGGTTACATTACATGCAATTTGTGTTTTGTACTAATGAGAACAACCTGTCACTCAAATCTCATAGCAGATAATCAGTGTCATGGATAATGAGACCTCATGAAATTAACGATTGCCCGTTCGACCTTCACAGGTTGAAAAAAAATTACTGATGGGCTATGGACTACACTATGAGTTGTTGCATCGTAATGGATGATAGACCATGGGCTGAGAAGTATCTACTCCAATGAGAAGTGATGGAAACTGACCCTTGACGGATTTTCTTAAAGGGAGGTTTTTTTAGAAGGAAGATAGCGATTTCGTAGAGTGTAAGGCGATTCCTTGTAGAGCGATTTCGTCAGTTTTTTTCTTTTATTTTAGTTTTTACGCATATCGTTTAAATTCGTGACGGGCATAGAAAAGTAAAAATATGTAAACTAGAAAAGATTTTATAATTTTTTTTCTTTGTCTTTCACAAATATCATGAGATCTATGAATACCATGTTAGTTTTGTTTTTGAAATATGTAGTGGTAGAGAAGAGAATTTTGGGGATTTTTTCTTTTAAGAGAAAAATACCATTTGAATTCTTTCAAGTTTAAATTCATCTAAAAATACAAAAAAAGGGTCAGAAAAAGTCTATTCATCTGAAAAAGTACAAAAATACAAAATATTTCTTACATATAATAATAAACCCAAAATGTTTATTGTTTTAAGAACGACTACTTTATATGATTGATAAATTCTTCCCCGTAATAAGTGGAAAAAATAAATTATTTTATTTAAATACGTACCATAGATTAATGCTACAGTTTCTTAGTAACAGTATATTTCTGAGACCATTTAATTACCATATTTAATGTTACATGAAGTATTCGAACAATTTATTCGAATATAAATGGAAAAAGAAACTCAAAACATTTCCTACAAGTAATGCTTCACCAAATTGGATGGTTTAAAGAGTCGAAGAAATTATATTCAGAGTGTTTGTCAAATCTGGAATCCTAATTGAAAAATTAAAAATCTGTTTAGTCAAATGATAGCATTAAATTATAAAATACAGTAATTTAAACAAAATAAATGTCAAATAAAATTGATTATATTATTGTGAAGTTCAATTAGGAGTATTAAAGAATTCAAAATAATTTAAAAAAGCTTTATTATCTAGTAATTATGCCATTACAGTTAATTTTACAGTGAAATAAACGCAAATGAGTAAATAAAATATAAAATGTAGTTTACAGAAATAATGAGTGAATTTAATAAATTGAATTTTTCTAAAGTGAATTTAAACGAATTGTAACCGTAAAATGACATTCACTATCCTAAAATATGTTGGTGCTTTTATAGAATATTGAGCATTTATTTTATAGATTTATGATAACGATTTATATATTTAAATATAATATACATAGATTTATATAGTATATACATGATATATAATGTACATAATGTACATAAATGCATATATATTTAAAAAGTATAATACAAAGCCTTACCATAATAGATTAAATAAAATATTAAACATTATTTCAGAAATTGTATATCGCTCTCTCTTTTCATATATATATATATAACAAGAGATTTGTATTATCTAACACTAAGAACTATAAAAGAATTAAATTTTTTTTTCTCTGAATTTATTAATATTTTATCTGTATTATTATAACAATATATATATATATATATATATATATAATAATTCTTAACTCATTATAATTATTTAATTTAACGTATTAAAATAATGCATTATATAATAAGACATGGTATTTTTATAATATATAAAGGTGCCTGAAATATAAATGTTTATTAACAATAAATTTTTTGTAACATTATTACGTAACATATTTTATAAAAGTGTCAATGCTTAATTGCTTGTTAAAATAAACTTGAATTAGACTTTTAATTGAGATTCAACTATTTTTTATGCATATTTTTTTTTTATTTAAATGTTTTAAAGTATATTATGTGTTCAAACAGAAAATTAATGATAGAAGGAATTAATTTTTCCAAAACTGAAATAGGTAAGATGAGATGAGAATTGAAATTGATGATGAATTTATTTATAAATATTTATTTCCAATAATGATTAAGTAGTTTGTAAATTAATATAAGAAAAAAGGGTGTATTTTAATACTCCTAGTTTTTTAATTAGAAATACTGAAAAATAGAATATTTTTTAATTTTAATGAAATTGAAATTAAAAATTTATTTCATCATAAATCATCGGAATTTAATATATTATATGTTTTCAAAGTGGGTAATACGGAGTTAGTATTAAATAAAGAAAACAAATGTACGTCAAAATGCAATCATGTTTCAAATTTAATATTAAAAGCTACAAACATCTTCAGAATAAATAATATTTTTGTAAAAAAATTAGTAAAATTTGTTTAACTATATTTATATTTATAAGAGTTGAAATATTTTACTTGTGATATTTCCTGATAAAATATATATTATAAAATGAACAACATGTATCTTCAAAATAACTTTGTAATTTTAAAAGTTTTCAATCCATGAAATATTTATTTATTTTAAAAAAAAAATAAATAAACCCTTTAAAATTATTTTGAGAAATATATTTATGTTTCTCTTTAACAGGTTTTAAATATTCAAATTCAAACATTATTCCGAAATATTTTATAGTATTTAGTATTTGAGAAAGTATTTTAAAAAATAGGTGTCTTTCAAAAAGTAGTAATTATTTTTTAATTAATATATTATAAATAATATTATTGAAATACGTTTTATCCATAAAAACTTTAAGATTTTAAATTAAATTTTTTTGAATGAAAACGTTGTTATATTGATATAGAAAAATATTTTATTTAGCATTTGAAACATAATACAAATAAATTTATTCATAAATCATTAAAAATATTTTTATATGAAAAATTGCTCAAATACTACAGATAATTCTTTATAATATTGTTTAAAAAAAATTCTAATCATCATACAAAAAAATGTATTTAAAAATAACAGTGATAATCTGCATTGATTTTTTAGTCAATGAAGAATATTTTTGTGAATATCATATATTACTTATAATAAAGTTTCAGCATTATATGATATCCACAACAATATTATAAGATCGAATTGTAAATAAGTATATTTGTATATAAGTATATTACATCATTAACAAAATCATTCTAAAATTTAAACAGATGTAATGTTTATATACTTTTTACATAATATATAGTCTTCTAATATTTAAACAATTCATAAGTTTTTAGTTAGTTATTTTTAGTTAAATCTGTAAATTAACGTCTCATTTATCAATAAATCATAATTAAAATTTGATATGACTACTATTTTTAACAACAATTAAATACTTGTCAATTATTTTTTTTTTTTTAATTTAACATTATTTTAAAGCTCTAAATTATTACATTTTTTGTAATTTAATAAAAAACCTACACAGATTTTTATCATTATTTCAATTACATATACCACGATTGAATGTTTATCTTTAGGTTGAGAACATGTAATCAAAATTCTATAAGGTGTTAAAACGTATGATATAAGACGATCAAAATTTTTGTACAAGATAATAATACAAGACGTTTTAGTATAATGTGTCTAAATGATGTATCCTTTTCAGCTAGTATATATGGAAGAAATAGAAGAATGGAAGTTAGTTATATTTTGAAAATAAAAAATTGTATGTTCTTATAATATAATACGGATGAATATGCTAAAACAA
>BPLR01014202.1:0-18918 GCA_021605095.1 Caerostris extrusa
GTTACGTATTGCTTCCTTATTAGAATCCCTGGTCCTACAGTTTAAAGCGGATCTTGAACCACCACACCACCCATGGCACCGCTGGGACTGAACCCGCCAGAAACCTGTGGTACCGAGCGAGTTGCCAGCCGAATTTCGCCCATTCAGGTTCCGCTCAAACTAAATCATAAATTTTATAAAATAATTAATAATTTAAACTCATAAAATCTATAATACTAAATAATTTAAATAATAATAAAATAATTTTAAAATCATAATAATTTAAATACTTAAAATTATAAAACGTTTATTGTAGGCGTTTTTAATAAAAACGTCAATTAATTAGTCTGAAAATGAGGAAGATGATTGTGAATAGCACATTTGTTCACTGGAAAATTCTCTGGGTATTGCACTTACCTTTAAAATTGCTCTTTAATACAATTGTAACTATTTATTTTATCCATGAAATTATGCACATTTTCAAAAAGATATAAAACATAAAAATCATTGAAATATTATATTCTTGGTCCCATCAAAGATGAATCCAAATGTAATTTATCAGTTGGATACATGCAAAAATATATACATACATATACTTTCTAAATTTAAAACTTAATTTATTAATTTAAAACCTTTGTTTGTTTGTGACCAATCCTCAAGTGTCCTGCAGTGCGGGACGGACAACTTATGAGTAATCTAAGCATGGATGAGGGTGCGTATGGGGCTTGTTGTGATGGAGCACCCGTAGAAGTCTGACGTGTCTCCGTGACGCTCTTTTTACAGTCAAATCAGACTGGACCCACGTGGCGAAAGTGGATTCCCAACTTCACTACAAACATCCATGCCAGCGGTGATCCAGAGCTCTAGACCCGGGCCACTTTAGGCCCCATTAATTTAAACTTACAAACTGCAACATTGTTCGAAAGGAATTCTGCAAACCCTTTAATGTATTTGCTACTTTAAAAACTTCTGGATCTGAATGCTGGCAGTTAATTTCCCGAGGTCACAGTTCTCAAAGACTGCATCGGACATGCATCTTATCATTTATTAATGTTTTAATTTGTGTTCGTATTCTTCATTATATAAATGAATTACGCATTTTTATATATTTCGGTGGAATTTTTAATCAAGAAATAAATGCTTGCATGCACGTAAATCTTCTAAAGTAGTCATGCATCTAAATCTGTCCAAAGACTTAAATAATATGCATTTCAGTACATATTATTTAATTTTTTTTGGAGAGATTTAGATGCATGACTTTTCAAAAATACAATTTTTCAGATTTTCAATATTTCAGTTTATGCTCAGTTAATGCTTAGTTTATTTTCAAAATAATTAAAAATGAGTATTCTTATTATTTAATTTATTTGTATTTTTTATTTATTCATATTATTTATTAATTTATTGACATTGCTATTATTTTTTTATTTATTAATTTACTTTATTAATTTTGTATAGTTCTATTATTATTATAAGTATTTTATTTTTTACAATTTTTCTTAAAGTAAGTATTATTATTTAATCTGTTTAAGCATTAAAATTATTTTTTTAAATAAACATTCAATAAGATTTATAAATTTCAAAAAATACGAATCAGATAGATAAAAAAAAAAACCTAGGGAAATATATATTATAAAACTTCTTCGCAAGTACTATTGACAAAAAAAAAAAAAAATTTAAGACGAGGAATTACAAACATTTTATATACATCATAGTATTTAAAAATTAAATTGAATTTTTAACTATAATACTCTACTTAATGTTTTTTCAATAATTATGCTCATAGTTTTAATGTATTTAATATCCTTCTATTCACCTACATATACATTTAAAAAAATTGATAAAACATTTTTAAAAATTCTGTAATGCATTTTCGATATAATTTTGCATTTATTTTTCACATTTTATTTATAAATGAACGTAAAAAAAAAGTTGCTTTACAATTTTTTTGGTTGTTAAATCTGGTCATTTTTTTTTTTTTTCATGTGAAAATGCTAAAAACTCTCTGTTAACATTCTCATTTTGAAGAAAAATTAATAACCCTTTTGTGAGTGATTAATCATTAGATTTTTTTCATAATGAAAACTTCAAAACTTTTATAAACAAATAGAATTAATTAAGGATATTTTTTGGCACATAATTCAAAAATAGAAAGCTGGAAAATAAATTCTGGTAATTAATCCATCTGTCACTCTCAGAAAATTTGCATTTTTATTGAGAAGAACTTCAAAAAAAATAAAACTTCTAACTTAACCTTTACAGCACTTAAAGAGGAGGATTTTTTTCGATAGCCAACATAAATTCTTTTTTGCTATTTATATTAAAAAATACTTTAAAAACTGTTTTTAATTGTGGGATTAAGAAATTAAGCATTTCATTAATAATAGCTCTGTTCTTCTATATTTATTTTTAATTTGTTTTGAAATATAAATCTTTTTTGTTTTTTAAAAATTCATTTCACGTTCGTTTTAATAGAATAAATCCCCCAAGATTTGCCATTGAAAACGAAAAGTAATTAGGCCACTAATGTATTGAATTGTTTTAAACCAATTTGTCTTAATGCATTATTTTAAATCCCTGAAAAACTATTTTTTTTCTTAGAAAGTGTTTGATTAAAAAAAAAAAAGAGTATTTTATTCTAAAATAGTTCATTAAATAATTAATAAATTCATTTTTTACCCAAAACATTTCCTAAGCGCAATTTAAAAATAGTTTTCAAAATTATATAACTAATTAATCTAATATATTTTTTTAAGATAGTTAATGTACTGGGTGATTATAATTAAAATCACACTTTCAAAATGCTGTAAAAAAAAGAAAGTAAGAAAAAAAAAACCGCCCATCACAATGAGTTCAAATTTGAACTGAAAATACTTGAAGAAGGGGGAAGCGGTCCGGCATCAATGAAAAGTTTCCACTGATTTTTCCATCCAATGTGGTATGACCTTCCCGTGGTGGATGGGCTTTCTCTCACGGTAACAGTGTCACAACTGTTGAATGGCTTCAAAGTCATTTTTCTGTACAAAAACCGAAACAGTCAAGCACATTGAACACTTGGTGTGATGTGCAACTCATGCCAAATACATGCCTCTGTCATGCCAAATACGTGCCAATACATGCCAAATACGGGCCTTTGTCATTTCGATTCAAAATATCACTGGCAGTGAATTCACTTTCTTTATGCCGCTTAAAGTGCCATCTATTAACTACGTAACGTACCGTTTCCCCCTTCTTCAAGTATTTTTCAATTAAAATTTGAACTCACTGTGACGAGTACTTTTTTTTTCACAACATTTTGAAAGTGGGACTTTAATTATAATCATCCTGTACTTAAAAGCTTTAAGGCATTTTGTAAAAAACATTTGTCTCTCTTCTTCCAATGCACATGTAATACGTTCTAAATGCACGTGAAAGTGAAATTTTTTTTTTATCTCATATTGAGTACAACTATAAATATTTTTATATAATTATTAATTACTGTTTATTTCTTCCAATAAAATCCATATAAATAAAATTGCTCTAGAAATATGACTTACGTTTTCAAAGGAAAGTATAAAATAGTCCCAACGAAATTTATGTCATTAAATATATTATATAGAAATGATATTTTTCATTTTAAAATAAGAAATTTCTTTTTCTGTTTATTTCCAAAGAAATGAAAAATCATGGATGATTTTACTCTTACCTATTTTGAATATGTATTTTTCTCACTTTGACCTTAAGTCATTATCCATTAGAAATATAAATTTGTAGCTCAGATTCAACGTTGCTGAAATTAGGTCGGGTAGCAGCTCTCTTGATGTGAAAAACTCCCTGTGGTCAATTATGAAATCATTACTTGTTCTATTACTGATATAAACAGGAATATGAGCAAAGACCAACAATATCTGTTGGACATTTCAAATAAATCACCTCGGGACATTGTCAAGAAGGCTTGACAAATTGGAACCCTGGTCCTTTGTCTCATTCCAGAGGGCTAACTACTGCCAACCGAGTCCTTAGGTTATGTATAAGTTCATCAAATACAACCAGAAACTTAAAATAAATAGTTAGTGCCATCTTAAAATCACACATACCTGTGTGTTAGCCATGAAAACGAGTTAATATTTTACGAATTATATTATATTAATATTTTCCTTATACAAGCAATGTCCTTATACAAGCAGTTCCTTCATAACTCTCCCTAGTTCTGTATAACGTATGTCTGCTAATTTCACGTTCTTTTAATCATCCATTCTATAATCACTGCTTCAGTGTATTTAATGAAGTGTTTACGTAGTATCGGATATGTCATACAAACAATATGTAGCTCATTTATAACTCTTCTTAGTTTTTTATGACAAATATATATCTACTATCTCCACGTTCGTATAATCCCTTCTACAATAGCTGCGTCAGAGTCTAAAATGAAGTGTTTAAGCAATATCGGATATGTTTCTCCTACAAGCAATGTGTAGTTCATTCATAACGCTCCACAATCCTGTATGCGGCTAATATCTGCTAACTCCATGTTCGCATTATCATCCAACCTATTACCACTGCTGTAAAATGAAGTATTTGCGAAATATTGGATACGTTTCTCGTACAAGAAAGGTGAAGTTCATTCATAATACTAACCTGTATGACAGATGTTGATGTGCATTAAAGTCCCCACATAGGATCGAAGGTGGGGCCTGATGGCCGAACGGCTAGTGTTCTGACGTTCGGTACTACAGGTATCGGGTTCAAATCCCGGCTTTGCCCATGGGTGTTGTAGTGGTTCGAATCCACTTTAAGCCGTAGGTCCCGGTCCTAATTGGATCGTAGAGCTCTGCGGGGGCATTTTTTTACTCCGCGTCCGTGGCTTACCATCAAGTTACACGCGCCCCCTGGGGTAATGCAAAGTGAGTAACATCGGAGCAGATCTTATGGCGAAAGATCACGGTCTATTTGCCAGCTGCATTAGAAGAAGATGACAGATGTATAACTGCTAATTCCACGTTAGTATAGTCATCCATCCTATTACAGCTACATCAGCTTCATCCTATTACAGCTACTTTTCTTCGAGGACACTTGGAATTCCCCTACACGTACAATGCCATTTACCGCGTCTGGAAACCATTTCCGATCTATCACAGCTATGTGATTCCAAGTCTTCTATTGTATACTATTTTTCCTAAAAATTAGTAAACTTGATACTGGAACATTGTATAAATTAAACTAAATAAAAAACTTTAACCTTGGTGAGGATTAGTACATATCTTTAAGCAAACAGTAAACACCGTTTTTTATTTTTCTTATCTTTCTAGGATACGATCTGTGACTCTGGATATACCCCCTCGAGAGAAAATATCCTACTTTTCCGGTGGGTCCTCTCGGAAATCTCCATCAAGGATGTCGGTGACAGGATGGAATCTACACAGATGACATTCGCCGGTCCTTCGACCACCCTCTGTCCAAAATCGTCGATTCTGCAGAGTGCCACACGTAGGAACGCCCCTTCCTCCAAGAACAACAATCACGTCAAATTCGTCACCCCTGCAACAACGCTGGACGCCTCGCATACAATGAAGGTGGACGTGGTGTTGCACCAGATAGCAACGTGTGCAGCCGAGTCCATAGGGGCCGATATTAGCTGCAAGACTTGAGGAATGAGGAATCCCCACCCCTGCAGACGATCGAGACAGGGGTGGAGGTCGAATCACCCCAACCAGAATCGCCAAATAGGTAGCATAAATCTTCAACTATGTGCTAATTATTGTGAATGGTAATTACTGATGTGTGGTATTACTCCATGCTATTTAATACGATGTCAAGCCCAAAATTTTAGATATCTTTCATTCTATTTTGAGGAGACAGAGAATAATGTGCTTTGCAATGTACTCTGTAAAAATCTGTGGTATTGTCCTCAGAGTTAGCTTAGAATCATGCATGTGTCATCTAGTCAGAATTATTATTATTCAGATGTTTTTTAAGTAACAATGAACAAAATCATCAAATGTCATGATGGTATTCAAAACATCAGTTCCGGTAATACTAGTTTTATTTTTATGGTTGCTATTTTTAAGTCAATAAGTTTTTCTTCAATTATATTGGCGATTTTTTGAAATCATTTTTATTACTGCACAGGAACAACGAATAGTAAATGACATCTAAGATGTAAGTTTATCAGGGCTTAATATAGTACTGCTTCGTTAATGGACCAATTCTCTTTAGAATTACTGCGTTGTTTGAAAATTGGGTTTGTTTAATGACACTGATATCAACGTGATCAAATTTGATTTTAATTTCAATTCGTTACCATGGAAAAAAAAATTAAAAATGCACTTATTCTTTATTTTCGCTTAGTGTGGCGTCGAGATCAGAATTTTTGTAAATTAATAATTGAACTCTTTTTTAAATTTTTTAAATATTTCATTGAGTTTTGAGACTACTGATTTGGATATAATCTTCGGTATCTTATCTCCTCATCTGATCATAATACGTACTATTTTCACTGTTTTCTGTACATTCAAAATGCAAAGAATTCGATATGTTAAACTTTGACTGCACGAGATTATGAAATGATGTTTGTTTTGACTTGACATTATGAATTCCAAGGCAAAAAGAACACTATCCATTTTGTAATGACATAAAAAAAATGCCAGAAAAACATCATAAAGGAAGAAGAAGAATATCTATTGCATCCTTATTCAAGTACAATTAATTTTGATGGATTTAATAAATGTGACTTTTGATATATACCCATGAAATAAAAATACAATTCATTTCTGTATGGTCTATTGTAAAAGGAGGAATGGAAATTTATTTTGCTGAACAATATTTGAGGAATAAGGAAAATGGCGAACAACTTTTAATTTTTAAAAGTCTCAGTGATGAAGAAATAAAGAAAATGGTGGACATCCTTTAATTTTTAAAAGTCTCAGTCCTAAAGGAATAAGGAAAATGGCGGACAACCTTTACTTTTAAAAATCTCAGTCCTTAAGGAATAAGAAAAATGGCGGAACTCCTTTACTTTTTAAAAATCTCAGTCCTTAAGGAATAAGAAAATGGCGGAACTCCTTTACTTTTAAAAGTCTCAGTGCTAAAGTAATAAGGAAAATGGCGAACATCCTTTACTTTTTAAAAAATCTCAGTGCTAAAGTGCATTTTTATATCATATACTAGAATACAGATTATTGAAATCGAGTGATTATTATGAAGGACCCTGTTATCTTTGATGGGTAACAAAATAGTGGAATAACTTATATGATTCAGTTTCTGAATTTCTAAATTATTTTTATAAAAACAAAATTTAACAAAATATTGTACAGGCTTTACTTTAATTCATAAATACAGATACAGATTTGCAAATCCAACAATCCAGCAAATCAAAACAAAAAAAGGTTGTGCATGCTTTTACTTTAATTCATCAATTTTAGTACAGACTTGTAAATCCTTTCATGTGTAATTTAATATAAAATTACTAACAATTAAAAATATAAAAATAAAATTATTATATTTTTCCATTATATTTACTGTGTAGAAAAAGTTTTAAAACTTGAATTTTATTTTCAATGTGAAATTAATATTCATAGATGTTTAATAAATTAATAAGAAGTTTATGTTATTGCTAGATAAAATAAATGGTACAAAAATTCAGAGGATCATTATGAATGTCCAAGTACATATGAAGTACTAACCAAAAATTCATGCAATGTCAAACGCAATAAGACTATATTATGCAATAAGACTATGTAAATTGCTGTGAAGTAAAGCGTTGAACTTAATAAAATAAATATCCATTTTGGAAATGAAACCATTCAAATCCAACAAATAATTCCCAGCAATCCAAGTCACGGATGGATTTTAATGATAATCCACATCTGAGACGAACTTCTTGGAATTGTATAGTTCCACGATAATATTAACTGTGCTGTACTATTCATTCATCTGAATGTATTTTACATCAACAGATATCATTGTATTGTGTACAAATAATTATCATGATGACCATAAAAATATTGCAGAATAATAAAATATGGTAAAACTCATCAAACATCTGAGTTCCCAATGCATTTTACAGAAATAAAAATAACATTATTCTGCCTTTTTGTGTCTTATTTTCTTCTACAAAAACTCAGTTCACTTTATTTAGATTAAGTTTCGTTGGTATATCATTAAATATGTTTATATCACATTTTTATTTATACAAATGGCACATATATTTATTTTGCTGTGTTTGATGAACGCAGAAGTAAACTATCAGCTTTATAGCAACTTTTCCTGCGTACCACCCAAATCTCATCTAGTCATAGATGGTTAGGGGGTTTTCAGGTAAGCTTAAAATGTATAAGCTTGATAATTAATTACCATAAGCTAGACTCAATCCTCTTGCTGCATTAAACTTATTAAAATTTATAAAATTATTCTTCCAGTCATAATCTATATTACCCATAACTCTTGTGGTATTAATTTCACTTACGGCTTTTTATAAATCATTCATTCTGCTTGTAACGTCTCGGCTTATACTAGATCTATAAATGCTTCAAGAAGAGGGTAATTTTCAGGTTCATGGTGACACTTTCATTTTTATTTACAAGCATTATATATATATATATAGAGAGAGAGAGAGAGAGAGAGAGAGATAACTGTGGGTTAAAATATTATTTACAAAAAAAAGGAAAATTAAAAACATATATTTGATTAACAAGTGCAGTTCACTCCAAGCGCGGAGATTTTCAGAAGCTACGACGAATCTAATGCACCCAGTTTGGGGCAGACCTCAATTATCACACGGCGTGACACACAAAACCACAAGAGGCTCACTTTGTAAACAGGCGGAATATCCGGCTTATTCAGTCACTTCAGAGAAAAAAAAAAGAAAAACAACACTGAAAACAAAGAAAACAACACAACACACAAAAACACTCGTCGCAGAACACTCTTCCACTCCTTTTCCAAAAACCTCCCTTCAAGAAAATCCGTCAAGAGGGAAGTCAGTTTCTTTCACTTTTCATTGAAGTAGACACTTTCTTAGCCCATGGTATATCACGATGCAGCAACTCATGTCATAATCCATATCCCATATGTAATTGCTTCGACCTGTGATGGTCGAACAGACAATAGCTAATTTCAAGAGGTATCATTATCCATGGCATTGATTATCTGCTGCCAGATTTGAATGATGGGTTGTTATTATGCACTTTTTAAAGAATATGCTTTCCATTATTTTCTGGGAACATAAATACTATATCTTTTCTCGTAGGAAAAGTACTACAGATTCCACTGGAACGTAAACTTTCAAGCTGCTCTGAGTTTAAATCGGTCGAAACTACCTACTAATGCAAGGGAAAATGTCTCCTTAGCAAGTAATTTCACACTTTCCGTTCTTGTGCGCTGTTATCCCAACAATCAATGACTAAACGCAATGTAGGTGGAATGTAAAGAAAATAACTATCAAACTATAAATTTCTGTTTCTTTCTTTTCTTTTTACTTGTAGATATGGCAGTATCTACACTTTCGTAATTTATAGTTATCAGTTGTCAAGTTTTGTACATAGGATTAACGAAGGATATTGTGATGATGACTATAAAATGTCTCCGATAGAACATTATATGCCTAGTTGGAATTTTTCGCTTGAGTATTCACCTTTAAAATTCCTTCCGAAATACAATTCATTTTTTTTTTTTACTCAAAAGGCAAGGATATCGTTTTGCAGTGGATTCCAGGCCATTGTGGGATCTTGGGTAATGAGAAGGCGGATTCTCTTGCCAAAAAAAGGAACAACCATCACCCAAACCTTTTGTAAAGACATCTTTTCACTCGATGAAACTGATGATCCGAGACTTTTTCGGAACACTCTATCTGATAATCTACTTGAAGGCAACTCATCTAAAACCTGGTTTAACTTTATTTTAAACATCCCTGATCAGCCCAGGTTTAAAACTGGACTCCTGACGGGCCATGATTGTATGGTCAATCATCTTTTTCGTATGAAAATATTTGCAAGCCCAAAATGCATGTTCTGCAGTCTTGGAGAGGACATGGATTCATCTCACCTTCCTGTCTACCCTGCACTTGTTTCCTCTACTGTGTAGGGTCGTTACTGGGAGGCTAGGCCCTTATGGGCTAAACATGTCACTATGTCATTTCTTTCGATTCTCGTTGTTGTTTTCATGTTCTTTGTGTTCTTTCTTTCTCATTTTATTACTTATTGTAGCTGCCATTAGAAAAAAAAATACAATTCCTTTTTTTTATTCCTTGCCAATCTTATGATTATTTAAGGGATACATGACTAAATGCGATGTCCAGCGATGTACAAAAAAATAGATGCATTGATTCGAATGATATTTTCAAAAGCAACTGCTGAAGAAACAAATAAGTGGGAATTTTTAGGGCGGAACAGTCGCTTTAAAAGGAAATTCTCTTTTTATTCCATTCCATTCTTATGACAATTTATGGGATACATTACTAAATATGATGCACTGTAGCATCTCGGCCTATACTAGACTTATAACGGCTTCAAGAAGAGGGACACTTTTAGATTCATGGGAATCCTTTAATTTTTATTTACAAGCTTTATATAGATATATACGGAACTGTATTTATAAAAAGATAATTAAAGATAATTAGATTCACAAGCAGAGTTCACTCAAAAAAGGATATTTTCAGAATTCTCGAGTCCACGTCGAATCTAAAAATATGAGGTCTGCTGTAGACCTTAATTATCACACGGTGTGATACAGGAAACCACAAGGGGTTCACTTTGAAAAAAACAGCCGGCGGATGCCCTAGCCTATTCAGTCACCTCAGAGAAAAAAGGGAACAACACTTCTGGTAGACTCATTGCAGATCTCTCTCTCTCTTCTTCTTCACCAAAACTAGCTTCCGTCACTTTTCATTAGAGTAGACATTTCTCATCTCGTGGACTATCACCAGTCATGATGGAACAACTCATGGTACAGTTCATATTTAATCTGTAGTTGTTTCGACCTGTGAAGGTCGCACAGACATTCGCTAATTTCATGAGGTCTCGTTATACATGGCACCGAATATCTGGTATCAGATTTCAGTGCCAGGTTTTTCTTATTAGTACAAACACTAATTGCATGTAATATAACTACCCACAATAAAGATCGACTGCTGTCAAATTAGAGATGGGTTTATTATATGTTTTTCAAATAACATACGTTGATCTCTCCTGGGAATGAAATGCCAAAACTCTTTTCGTGCGAAAAAAAAATGCTACAACACCGATGCATAAAAAATGCGTGAATTGATTAGAGTAATATTTTCAAAGCCAACTACTGAAAATACTAATAACTTTGACTTTTACAAAGAATTACTTACCAAATCAACTAAATAATGCGCAGATTACAATGCATTATCATTTTATTCATATTAAGATACTTATTTTTAAAAAAATAACCTTTTCATTTAGTGAGGAAAGATCAACATTTGTTACAAAGAGGTAACATATTTGTCAAAGTTAAATGCTCCTTAAGCATATCTTAAGAAACAGAAAGACACGTAATTAAACTCCAACCCAGGAGAGACAAAGAACATTTTTAATTTACCGCTCAGGGAATTTGTAGAGAAGTTTTGCCGTAGTAATTAAAAGCATTTTTGACGAGCAAGGCAAAAACCAAAATTATACAATCTCTCTCGCAAAATATCATCAAAGGAACTTTAAAAATAAATTGAACGAACTGTGCTCAATACGTAGCGTGTTTACTGCAATGTAGAAATTTTATGTACTTCGTTATTTTTAATTGAAGTAATTTATTGTGGATTTAAGAATCTGACATTTAATATTATTTATTTTGACTGTATAAAAAAAAGTCAAATTTAATCGTTACTGTCTATCTTTTGAACAGTTTATAATATAATTTTATCGATACTTAACAATAATAAATAATTAATTAAGGTGTCATAAATTTTTGTAGTTCTTGTTAATTAATCCTTATGTTTAAGATTTTTCTGCAATATAAAATAAAGTTTATTATTTTATAAAAATAGCTTTTTAATGTTATAAATTTCGTAACTAGTTTTAAAATGTTCCTTTTTATTATACAAATGTACGGTGGCTGTCAAAGATTATACTACAGAAACTTTGTATTTTTATAATGTACTAGATACATATCGCGAATATATTCTAAATGTTCCAATATATGTGCATACAATTTTTCATATATATCGTTTGATCGGTATATATGATAAAATGCTACAGGACCATCTGGTGACAACTAACATTAAAGTGATATCGCGAATACATTTTTCATAGTCGAATACATATTATTGCCAATTTTCATAGTATTGGTTGAATAGTATAGAAGGTGATAGACTGCAGAACCCTCTGGTGGCAACTTACTGCAAAGGGGATAGTATAAAAACATTCTCCATGTCTTGTCAAACACACACAAAAAATTTCATTAAAATCGTTCAAGCCGATTAGGAAGAGTTCAGTGACAAACGTACAGAAGAACCCGATTGCAGCTCCACCTCCCGTTCCATTTGTGAATCTAAACCATCCAGAAACCCACTCCAAATACACAAAAAAAAATTTCATCAAATTCAGTACAGCCGTTTAGGAGGAGTTCAGTGACAAACACATGTACAGAAGAATTAAATATGTAAGGATATATCGATAATATAGCGTCACCTACCGGATCCAATTGTGAATCCCTCTGATAGCAAGTAGCTATATAGTGGATAGCGCGAATCTATTTTCAATACATTAATGCATATTATTACCCATTTTATGGCGATTAGTTGACAGATATAGAAATTGATATATTTCAGCACCATCTAGTGGCGACTTAAAACAAACGAGATAGTAAAAAACATTATCCATGTTTTGTCAAATACACAAAGAAAAGTTCATCAAAATAGGTCAAGACATTTTGGAGTAGTACGTGTCAAATACACGTACAGAAAAATCGATTGCAGCTCCACTTACCGGGTCAATAGGGAATATGAACTATCCAGGGACTGACTCAAACACACTCAAAAATTTCATCAAAATAGATCAAGCCGTTTAGAAGAAGTTCAGTGGCAAAACACATGTACATGCAAAAATTATATACATGATGATGACGGTATTTGAGGACCTCATTTATAACTTTTTCATTTTAAACTTTTAAACTAACAAGCTCTAAAACTTGCATCTAAACTAAAACTATTAGCTAAACTAAAGCTATAATCTCTAAACTTTATTTTTTTCTTTTGACTACTTTTTCTTTTAAACTAACAATTATTTTTTTCTCAACTATTTAAATTTGTTACAGTACCATTAGTGGTTAAGGAATACAGTACTGGAAACTACTTAATGGAAAGCCTTGAACAATATTTTTGGCATTTTTATCGAAATTATTAACCCATCACTTTCTTTCCATTATTGACTAACTAGATGGTGACAAGATTGTAAATAATTAAGAAAGTATATTTTTTGAACTACCGAGTTATTTTTTTTTTTAGTGATTTTTATGATGAGTCATTTCTTGTGTATCACGTTTATGTATTAATATAGTAGTCCATTTATGAATTAATGTAGTAATCCATTTATGTATTAGTGTAATAATACACTGCATATGAACTTTTACACATTATAGAATTAAATGTCAAAAAAGACGAACAATTTACGATTCAGGGTGACTCAACAGCCTTGGGAGGGTGAAGAAGGATGGTACAGCTTACCAAAACATACATTTTTGTATAGAAATGTAAGGTCGGAAGTGATGCATGAAGGCACGAACAAAAAGAATGACATAGAAAGCAAAACAAAGTGGTTTTTTTACAACATCATATCAAAATGCTTCTTTCATTCAATGTTTACAAAAATGCTCAAAATTGCAACCATCAACAATAAGACATACTACTGTGCCCAAAAAGTAAGAACAATTTTTATTTTTTCAAAACTTTTTTTCCTGATAGACAGAAAGCATTGTTTCACACACTTTCACACTCCAAAAGAAAATTCAGTGTTTTTCGGTCCCAATCGAGATTTGACGCGTTCGAGGGGCCAAAATGGAATCGATCCATCCTTTTGAAATTCCAACATCATCAGCAAGGTCTCTAATTGTAAATCGACGGTTTGCAAGAACCAAATCTTTAATTTTTGGACGTGAGCTTCGTCGGTTGAGGTTGGTGGTCTACCAAGAGGGCTCTTCGTCTTCAACGTGTTCTCTACCTTCTTTGAACTGTTCATACCACGTCTAAACACTTCTTTCCGATATAGGACAAAGCTCACCCGAATGCCTTCTGCAACATTCTATACGTTTTCGCAAACAAAATTGAATGCAAGTTCTTGTTCAATTAATTCAGACATTTCAAAAATCGCCAAAATCACTTTTAGCGCCTCCCAAAGCCAAGCAACACTAATGAATGTATATAATAATATTCAAACACTAATGATATTTTGACATCAAACTTCACACGGATGTCACGGGCAGTGCCAAAAACCTAAAAAGAAAAAAATTGAAATTCCATAAGACCCAGGAATTTTGAATTGAAAATGTGGTCTTACTTTTGGGCACAGTAGTACTTGGTACAGTCGAAGGAGTGATTAGCGAACAGATGCCAACCATTTGCGCACCCTTTCAATGGATAGTCGAGCAAAGAAGTCTTCCAACTGAGTCAACTGGATTCACGTACATGAAAACGCAATTTCAAACACGGAATAAGAATAAAAATAAATTGCAGATCAGGGTTCCCAACCAGATGACTTGAAACTCGTCACGTGACGGGTATCAGTTGGAGCATTGCATCTAACTGTTGTGAGAAGTTTGCAAAAGTGTGTTCGTTCCTCAACGCTTCACTTACGGCCCTACATTCCTATACAACAATTTCAGAAAAGCATTTTTAATTATATAATGCTTTTAATTACACATTAAATGGAATAATCCAAAAGTAATTTTGGTAAAAGTAATTAATAATTAAAGGGAACTTTGTAATTGAAAAAAGGAATTGCGTAAATTAAAAGGGAATTTTTTGTTGTTAATTTGTAAGTGCCGTGTTTCAATAGCAATTTATTCATTTAGATATTCAAACATTCTGTATAATAAATAATATATTTTACAAAAGACTCTGAAACTGCAAACTAAAAAGAGAGACGAAATACAGACACAGCAGTTTTCAATGTTATATCATTAAAACATTCCGATATCCTTCTTTATATTTATATTTATATTTTTTTATCCAATATGGCGAACACTTAGACAGCTTGGGTCTTGGATGCCACAATGCAGAGACATATTCACTTATATATATGAGAAGATAGTAACAATGCCCCGCAACGCTCTATCTTCTACGGTTTAAAGTGGATTCCGAACCACTACAAACATCCATGCAGTCGTCAAACCCGAAACCTGTGGCACCGAGAGACCAGCGCGCTAGCCACTCGGCCGTTCAGGTCCATTCCATGTTCGTCCAAACGGAAGATATTTTGAGTTATTTAATTAAAAACCAGATAAAAAATTTCTAATTTAGCATAACGTATTAGGAACTTGCAAAATTTAAAATGTATTTTCAAATATTATGTATTTTCTGTTATAAAATTCAAATGTATTTTACAACTATTCCAGTAAAGATTATTTTTAAATCCTATTTATCACAAAATAAATGCAATATACATACAGGGTGTTTTAATTAAAAGTCCCAATTTAAAAATGCTGCAAAAAAAAAAATCACTCGTCACAATGAGTTCAAATTTGTACTGAAGATACTTGAAAACGGGAAAACGGTCGGCATCAAAAACAGTTCCAAAGTGTATTAATAGATGGCACTGTAAGCGCCATTAAGAAAGTGATTTTGGCTACCAGTGATATTTTTCAATTGAAATGATAACGTATTTGTCATGAGTTGCACATTAGAACCAACTGTAGTATTCAATATTAGCGATTGTTTCGGTTTTTGGACGGAAAAGGTGACTTCAAAGTCATTCAACAATTGTGGCATTGTTAATGGAAAACCTATCCACATACCACATTTACACACATATCTTTTTCTGGAACTTTTGATGGCACATACCGTTTCCCTCTTCTTCAAGCACCTTCAGTACAAATCTGAACTCAATGTGATGAGTGTTTCTTTTTTTTTTTTGCATCATTTCGAAAATGGAACTTTAAATCATGATCACCCTGCATATAAATATATATAACTTTTTACTTACTTAGTGTGTAAACATATTCTTATATATACATATATTTATAATGATTTATATATACTTAGTGTGTAAACATTCCCGGAATAAAAAAACAATTAGCAAATAGAATAAATACATAACTAGTAATAGATTATGCTTTAGAAGATAGACAAAAGAAGTTGCTTAAAGGGATAAACAAAGAAATTGTTTATAATAACCCCTGGTTAATTACTCTAATTAAATTTGAGGCATGTTTTTTGCATTTGATCCCATATCACAGTATACATTAACAAAAAATATAATTTAGCTAATATACCATGATATATAAGAATTAAAACATTTTATTATTCTTGTACAAGAAAAACTTTGCTAACACTTCTGAACAGAGACATAGTTATATATAAATATATAAATGTACTTAATTCAATTATATATAAAATTTTATAGCAGCAGATTTGCTCAAATACTGTAAGTCAAAGTCCATTAGAAATTGGAAAACGATTAATTTCAAAGCAAAATATATTAACTCAATCTGAAATCATTATCTGGTTTTATTTGTATTATCAGCCCACATAATAAAAGGAATGTGATAATGCTGAAAAAGTTTTCTATTAAAAGATTGCCTGTGGGTCTTGCAATAAAGAAATATTAAGCACATTAAAATGATTCTTTAGATAACAGTGTTTCTATTATCTATAATACTTAGTTTCAAACTATTATGCTTATTAAAAAAAACTTAAATATCGATAACAATTTGTTCCCTCAGAAAATTCAGAATCATTCATTTTAGCAAATAATAAATCTAACAAATGAGTAAACTGACTTAAATTATAACAAGCAAGTAATATAAAAAAATTCAATCAATTCCTACTTTTTTTTCACTATATTGCAAAAGAAAGTCCTTTATAAATCATTTTCATTCATTTTTTAAGCTCACTAGCTTAACTGCCGCCATCTATTGGCAGATATATACAACTTAAATCTAAAAAAAACTAAAATTAATGAATTAAATTTAATTACTGAATTAATAATTGAAAAAGCTGTAGTAACCTCAAGTGTCATCACTATAAGTTCAAATGTATTTGAACTTGAGTGGATGAATAAATGACACAGTAACGTTGAAAATTTGAACAAGATATATATAAGGGAGAATGGGAGCTAATAGAAGGAATTGAAAAAAAAACATATAAAAATAATTCATTCACGTGCCAATTTTTATTGTTTATACCATTAAATTGCGAAAATTTATCTTGAAACAAAATTTAATAATCAAATTTAAATTTAAAAAATTATACTTTTTATTTGCAATGCATTGATAATGCATATGAAATCGATACCATAACCATTAGAATACTATTTTCCAAAATAACATTTAGTTGTGGAGGCATATTTCAAGCGTTTGCTTGGTTTTTAATTCAAGTGTCCAATGACAAGAAAAACTATTCAACTGCATGGTTCAAAAAGTGAAACAAAAATTTAGTTACTTGGCAATTCTTTTAATTTTAAACTCATTGAGTTTTTCTTAATATCAAATATCCACTAATATTATATATAATTAATTATTGTATTTTGATGACCATATTCTTTAATTATGGTGTTTGAATGCAATTAAATCTGGTAATTGAGTTCTTTTAAGTGGCAAGAACTCGTGGCAATGGAGCTGCCGCCATATAGCCAGGGTCCGCTGAGGTGACGACATGGCAGCATACATCTATGTCAAGGCGGAGCAACTCCTTTGTACATCTAGCCGTAGTGCTCTAATATCGGCTTTACGAAACATAAAAAGTGTACTGTAATTCAAAAGGATGTTCGGCATTTAATCACAAATTTAAAAGAATTTTATTGATGGAGAGATCATTTTGTTTTACATGGATAATGATAGATTCCTCATTTATGCTAGAAAATAAGAGGCAAGCTTTTGTTGATGGATAATCCCATATCTTTCATTGATGCAGAGAAGAGATTAATTTTGCCGATGCTTGGATAATGACAGATCTTTGCTGATGGATAATGACAGATCTTTGTTGATGGGTAAGGAGACATATCTTTATTGATGGAAAAAGAAGAGATAATTTTTCTGATGGATAATGACAGATCTTTTGTTGATGGATAATGATGACAGATCTCTGTTGATGGAAAAAGGAGAGATAATAGCTTTTAATGATGGAAAAGGAGAAAAAAATAGATTTATTGATGTAGAAACAAATGTTGGCAGATTTTTATTCGTGGTGCTTAAAAAGAGGACAGCGTTATTGATGGAGAAAGAAGCAACGTTATGGCTCGGTTGGACATTTTGTTCAGATAATGCGTCCAAAGGAACATGCGAAACATCGTTTTCCTCCCACATTAACAGCAAAATAAAGAGAAAATTAAATATGCAATTCGAGACATCTAGGGTTATAATTCCGCGTAATTAATAAAGGAATAATCTCATAGTTTTTGTCGCGTAGACACAGTTATCATTATTATTTTTTTGTAGAATCATTGCTTCTTTTACCTTCATAGCTGCCTCTTACTGAAAAAGGACTTATCTGTCATTAAAGTTACGGTCATTAAAGTTTTAAAGGTTAGACTAATTATAATTTGGAATATTTTGTGTTTAATATAACTTACCTTTATAAAAAAATTCTTACAGAAAGTAGTACGTTTATAAAAAACGAAACACTTCAGTTGTAAAAATATGCAAAATTTTCATTTACAAAGTTTATAATATTTGACTTTTAAAAATAATTCCTTTTGTTATTATATCCAGTGAATACCCTTATATCACGTATTCTATTATATACTAAGTATTTCCATTGAAATTCTGCCCTGAAAAAAGAGGAGGCTTCGTTAA